>APFE030307114.1:46235-111782 GCA_000404065.3 Pinus taeda
ACCTGTGGGACTAGCCATGGTGAAGTTCCCGGATGGTTTTGATGCTGACATGGCTTATCAATTGAGAGAAAGAGAACTGGCCACAATGGAAGACATGCAGAAGATAGCGGTCAGCGTTGAAGCAAATATGCTAACCAAGAGAGCTAGAGCAAAAGCAGAGAAGAAGGTCACTGTAAAGGAAGAATCTTCCTCGGTAGATCAGCTACTTTGGAAGGTAGAGCAGATGCTTGAAAGAGTGAAACTTGACAAACCGGAGCCACAAGTTAGAAATGCTAACTTTCGTGGGCAGCAACAACCACGGTATAGAATAAGACAGAGAGATCAGCGAGCCCAAGAGCAGACTGCACAACAGCCAGTACAGACACCTTTGCAGCAAAATTTTGTGCATGGACCGGAATCAGATGAGGATGGGAATGTAATAGGTGAAGAAAATCACCTCTTTACTCCTGACGATTTGCCTATTTATCTCACTGAGGATGAAGAGTATGCAGAGAGTTCAGTTGTACACAAAGACATAGATTTCATCCTAACAAATGACATTGTCTTGGAGGAAGAATCCAATGAATACCAAAGAGGCTATATGAATGCATTTTCCACCCAACAGCAGCGATATGAACTTAGAAATAGAGATGTGCCGTTCAGACCCATTCAGAAAAGGAAGGATGTTGAGGCATCAAAGAATGATATAGCAATTACACAAAGGAAAGGAAAGGAGGCAGTTGATCCGGAGAGCAGCAAATTACCATCAGCAGAATAATCACATCAGCAAGTTGCATCGAAAGAAAGGGAAAGGAAAGAAATCCCAGTTAAAGAGGTAGAAAAGATTCCCTCTTTCAATTTAGAGAATGAGATTTCTAAATTGAAGATATCCATCCCCTTGACTGAAATAATGAAGAAAAGCAGTTATAAAGGACAAGTATCTAAAATGTTGAATTTTTAACTAATGTCCAACATGGTAAATGTCGAAGATGATCAACCTGAAATGATTTTTGGGCCAGCATCAAATGGTGAGTCTCATGATAGTGATGTGCCACCTTTTTACATTAGTTTAAGGTTGCATGATTTTGTGTTACATAACGCCATGTTCGATTCCGGACTTCTCACAATCTCATGCCCAAGGAAATCATGGATAAGCTTGGTCTGGACATCACCCGGCAATATCACGATCTCTATTCATTTGATTCCAGCAGAGTAAGATGTATAGGTCTCATCAAAGACTTGGTCGTGAGTTTGGATCAGCGCCCAATGAAGAATATTTTGATGGATGTTGTGGTAGCAGACATTCCTCCAAGGTTTGGTATGCTTCTTTCTAGGTCTTGGGTAGCGAAATTGAAAGGGACACTATAGCTAGATTTCTCCTATGCAATGATTCAAGTGTTTGGACATATGAGGAAATTGTATCGGGAACAAAAAATGAAGTACATGATCACAAGCAAGGAGAAACCAATAAATCATCCAATTAACTATGCACATACAGATTTAGAGTCTTTTGTTTTGTATTCAGATAGTTTAAATGATATAGATAGTCAATTAGTAGAAGCAGATAATATTCTAGAAATAACAGAAATTTTCAAAGAAATTTTAAAGAAAGAAGGATAAGAACAGTAGAACACCGTTGAGCAATCAGCTGAAAGCAATGGACAGCAAGCAGACAAGGCACAACAAACAGATTTCCAGCACTTGCAAGAGGAGGAAGAAGGTTTGTGGACCATGGATTTTGATGGAGCAGTGGGAAATGATGGCCCTGGAATTGGAATTTGGGTACACAATCCTTTCTCCGCCCCAAACAAAGTCCCTAGTAACATGCGAGTATGCTCTTACAAGTTGGCTTTTGAGTGTTCAAATAATGAAGCTGAGTATGAAGCTCCGATTGTTGGCCTAAAGATTCTAAGAAAGCTGAATGCTAAGAGGATTTCAGTATATGGCGACTCTGAATTGGTTATCAAGCACGTCAGAGGCGAATATCAAGCAAAGCATCCTAGGATGTGGGCTTACCGTAATGCAGTCCTAGACATTTTAAAATTATTTTTAGAATACACCTTGACATGTGTGCCTCGTATACAAAATAGTATTGCTGATGGTCTTGCCAAGGCAGCAAGTAGTTTGAAGATCCCGATGAACTCTAGCAACAAATTCAAAATCCATGTCAAGCATCGTCCAACCGTTCCAGACAATCAGAGATATTGGCAAGTGTTCCAAGATGATGAGGAGATTGATGATTTTCTGCAAAACAAAGGCAAGTTCAAAGAGACCTCAATTGATGAAGAAAATGACGATGGTAAAGGTAATGGTACAACTGAGGTGCAGATCGATGAAATGGACGTGTTGCAGCTGAAGAATAACGTTATTCCCAAAGGCTTGATACCTCTAGAAGAACTCTTTGATCAAGATGATGTAGCCTGCAAGCCAACATTGCAGCCAACAGAGAAGGGTGTGGAAGATATCAATATTGGAACAGTTGCAAATCCTAAATTGGTAAAATTGTCCAAATCATTGCTCCCAAAGATCAAGGACAAATATATCAATTTGATGTCTTCATTTGCAGATGTGTTTGCTTGGGACTATTCTGACTTAAAGACATATGATACTAATATAATTCAGCACACTATACCCATCAAGCCTAATCAAAAACCATTCAGGCAGAAGTTGAGAAGGCTAAATCCAAAGTTGCTACCATCTATTGAAAAGGATATCAACAGGTTGTACAAATCAGGGATCATTGTGCCAATCAGATTTTCGGATTGGATCTCTAACTTGGTGCCCGTAAGGAAGAAGACAAGTGAGATTCGATTATGCATTGATTTCAGAAATATCAACAAAGTTTCATTGAAAGACAATTATCTACTGCCCAAAATAGACCATATACTTCAGCGAGTAGTAGGAGCATCTCGTATGTCACTGCTTGATGGTTATTCTGGATATAACCAAGTTTCTGTCCATGAGGATGACCGAGACAAGACAGCGTTCACCACTCCATGGGGAACCTTTCATTACGATAAAATGCCTTTTGGTTTGAAGAATGTGGGTGCCACATTTCAGCGTGCAATGGACTTGGTTTTTTCAAATGAGAAGGATGTCTTTTTGGTGGTGTATTTGGATGATTTGACGGTGTTTTCCAAATCTGATGAAGAGTACATGTACCATCTTAAAACTGTCTTACAAAAGTGTAGAAAATATGGTTTGTCACTAAATCCAAAGAAGAGCTTGTTCGCCATGGAGGAAGGCAAACTACTCAGGCACATTATCTCAAAAGATGGCACTCGTATTGACCCAGAACGTGTGCAAGCAATTCAGCAAATCGATTTGCCCCAGAATAAAAAAGAGATACAATCATTCAATGGTAAGATGAATTTCCTACACCACTTTGTACCCAATCTTGCTGAGCACCTAAGAGAGATGACAAACATGCTTAAGAAGGACAGCCAAGTGAAATGGATGGAGGAGGCTATAAAATCTTTCAATTTGGTCAAATTTGCTCTTTCCTCAGCTCCAGTTCTAGTTAGCCCAGACTACACTCAGGATTTCATATTGTTTTCATTTTCTTCTGAGCATACTATGGCAACAGTGTTATTGCAGAAAAGAGATGATCATGAAAGACCAATTGCATTTTTCAACAGGGCTATAAGAGACGCAGCCTTAAATTACAACATCATTGAGAAGCAAGCCCTTGCACTTGTGAAGGCATTGAAATATTTCCAGGTGTATATTCTACATCCTCACATTCTGGCATATGTTCCTAACACTACTGTAAAGGATGTTTTAGTACAGACTGATCCGGAAGGAAGAAGAGGCAAGTGGATTGCAGCCTTGATGGAATATGATGTGGAAATAAAGCCCACAAAGCTGGTGAAACGACAGGGATTGGCGAAGTTAATGGCTGAATCAAACTTGCATGCCTTGGACATAAATCTGATCGCTACTATGTCCGATGAGAATGAGGAAGAATCGCCAATTCAGGTATCTGAAATTTTTTCTCTTTCTCCATGGTATTCAGATATCATATATGTGCTTAAAAATTTGTCACCACTGCCCGGCATGACTAGAAACAAAGCGAGAATACTCAAGTTGAAGGCTGCCAAGTTTTGCATTCTTAATTCTGCACTGTATTGGAAAGATCCCAGTGGCATCTTGTTAAATTGTTTGGTGGAAAAGGAAGTGAAGAAAGTTATGGAGAACTGCCACCAAGGAGACTATGGTGGTCACCTTTTCTAGAAGTCAACAACAAACAAAATTCTGAGAGCAGGGTACTCTTGACCGACATTGTTTGTTGATGTATATAAGATGGTTAAGTGCTATCATAAGTGTCAGATTTTCGAAGGAAAGTGGAATTTATAGCCTTTACCACTCAAGCCCATAGAGGTGAGTGCCCCCTTCCAGCAATGGGGATTGGATTTCATTGGCGAAATTCATCCCGCTTCTTCCGGACAGCATAGATGGATCCTCACAACCACAGATTATTTCACGAAAGGGATAGAGGCAATTCCCACCAAACAAGCTATAGATGTGGTAATCATTTCATTCCTCGAAAATAACATCTTGTCCTGCTTTGGTTGCCTGAATAAGCTAATCATTGATAATGCATCAGCTTTCAAATCAAAAAGGATGGTAGAGTTTTATCATAAATATCACATCATTTTGGGTCACTCAACTACCTATCATCTGCAAAGCAATGGATTGGTGGATTCTTCGAACAAATCATTGGTCAACATAATCAAGAAGATGTTGGAAATAAATAAGAAGAGCTGGCATAAGAGGTTGGTAAATGCACTATGGGTAGATCAGGTCAGTCAAAAGAAATCCATAGGTACGTCACCGTTTGAGCTTGTTTATGGAGTTGATACAGTATTTCCTACCTCTCTCGCTACCCCGGTAGTCAAACTTCTTCAGGAGGCCAGCAGTGAAGAAGATTTGATGCAGAGAAGGTTGAATCAAATGGTCCACTTGCAGCAGACTAGAGAAGAAGTTTTCAAGAACACATCCAAATTGCAGGAGAAAATCAAGAAAATTTATGACAGAAAGGAAAAGGTGGACAAATTTTAGGTGGATGATGAGGTGTTGAAGTGGGATGCAAGGAATGAGGAGAAAGGCAATCACGGTAAGTTCGAGAACCTCTGGAAAGGTCCTTTCAAGATTGCAGCATATCGGGGCCAGAATGCCTTTCTTCTAAAGGAAATGAACGGGGAATATTGTCCAGGAGGGCCAATCAATGGTCGACTGCTCAAGCGGTACCATTTCTAAGTCATTAACGTTGCTTCCATTGTCACTGTAAATACCATTTTATTTCAGTTTGTTAGAGTTGGTCAAGCTAGCCTTAAAGTCATTTCAATGTCAAGTTTGAGTCACTTTGTTTTTTGTCATTTCAGTTTCATAAATGAGTCAGAGTCTTGTATTATTTGTCGAAATGATGACTCCATAGCCCAATGGATGAAGGAACTATCTAGCTCTTCCAGAGATCTGCTATTCTTGGCACCTCCAAGGACCTACCATCCCCCATTGGAGACAATGTTAGAGTCGGTCTGGTCAGTCCTCCATCAGAGATCAAAACTCTTTATGCATTTCATTTTTAGGTGTCCCGCTCCATTCACCCAGCTGCATTCCGCTAAGGGCATGCCATAATCTGATGGAGAAGGTCATGCTAGTCATTCCCCCTCATGTCTGGCTCCTGCTGGCTCAGGTCTTTTGTCAATAATCACCAAAGTCCATGACAGTCAAGGTCTAGTCCTTTAAAGGACAAAAGTCATTTTCGATGTTTAGGTCTATGGATTCATCAATTTGGTCTTTGAACATGTCCTAGTAAAGCCATGCAGGCCAGAGTGAGGCCCTTACACAGTTATGATTCAGAGAGCTTCATTGTCATGTGGATAGACTTCGACTCTTCTTCAAAACTCTGTTTTGAAGAAAAGTCAAACAGTGTCATTTATGACAAAATTTTCAAAAAAAAGTCGTCAGTTAATTTCTTCAGATGCAGTCATGGTTTCCATGGCCAAATTTCCTATCGTGCAATCCCTGCAAAGACTGCTGGAAATTTCATTATTTGAGCTAAAATTTCAAAGGGAAATTGAAAATTAATGTGTTTTAAAGTCAGTGAAAAAGTGTCAAAACATAACATTAGAAAAATGGGTTTTTGAGGAGGAAAAAATTTAACCCATCACTTCCAAGGCTATATATACAAGTTTTCATCAAAATCAAAGGCATTGTGCTAATCCAAGCCTTGGAGAAATGTTGCAAATGGTGTGAGTGTGCATCGTGCGTGTTTGAGTGAGTTTGAGGCATTTTGAAGGAGCGCGACGCATATACTCAGGGGTGTGGCGCACACAGAGCCAGCCCACAGTTTAATTTTTCCACAGGCGCGGCGCACACCCAGGGTGCGGCGTACTGGTTTCACACGTGGCGCACACAGACCAAAGGCAGAAACAAGGCTAAATCACCTCCAAATTTTTGTGAAGCCCATCAAATTGAAAGGTAGGCTCTTTAACATCATTTGTTCATCAAGATTTATAAATGATATGGTGGTTTATAGAGATGTTTGAATGCAACCAAATTCATAAAATCAACCACAAGAAATCACCAAAAACCATGATGGATAGGGTTGATAGGGTGTGGTGTTAGTGCCAATGTTTCATTTCACCCCTCATTTTCCCATCACCTACCATTTTTCCTATCCTCCCTTTCTCATTTCTCCAAATATCCCTGCCCTAAATTACTACCAAACCCTCTCCCCTATCCCTCTACTCTTTGGTCAACCTAATACCCCAACCCCTACCTTGTTAAAACCCCAAACCCTACCCTATCAAAATACCCAAACTCCTCCCATATCCCTAAATAAATTTTTCCCTTTAAACCCTATTCCCATCACATTCCTCCCATCCTAATACTCCTTGATTCATTGTTCCCCTTGGTGAAAAATATCACAAAGGCACCCAGCCTCACACCATCATCAAAGGGAAGCCTAGGTACAGTACACACAATAGTCATGACATCACAGCATTCGTCAGAATATGAGATGGAGACACAAAGTGACTCATCCTCAGAAGAGCAGGCTCCCAGGAGACATCACAAGAGTGGAAAACATGTCAGGGATGAGCCCACTACCCTCACTGAATTATAAGCATGCCCTCTTGCCATGTCATGTTTCCAGCACCTAGCATGTTTTGAATATTGTCAAAGGGTGGCAAATGTTAGAGTTCATCATGAGTTGGCCTGTCTATTTGTGCTTCATCTACATGGAGGTCAGTCTATCTTGGCTGGGGTCACTTTCACATTGACAGCCGAAACTATATTAGTGGAAATAGGTATACCAAATGTTGGAGAACAGTGGCATAAGAAGAAGAAAGTGGATAGGAAACACTATGAACCTTACATCAAGGCCAAATTCGTGAGTCAGCTCACAAGAGTCTTTCCCTTCAGATACTTGAAAGATGAGTATGCTCCTCTCATGAGATTTATCATGAAATACTTCAGATGTGAGGGGAGGTTCTCTCGACTATATGCCTATCACATCCAGTTGCTCATGCACTTTACCAGGGTGAGGATGATGAACCTCCCATTTTTCACATGTAGGAACATAGAGAGGATGAACACCTTCATGCTGCATAAGACCCCTCAGCAGCAGCTTAACAGTGTGTATCACTTTGCTCTTATCCGGATTTTGGTAGATCATCAGTTGGGATTACAGGGCATTGCTTGGGAGGAATTCATCTCCCGTGACTTCTTTAGCACAACACAGGTACTATCAGAGCCAGAGCAGGAGATGGGTGGTCCTTCTCATCAGTATAAGCACCATGAGACCATTACCATGCCAGTTTTTGTTACATATCAGAGAGGCAGTAGGCACTTGTTTGCAGTAGCAAAGCGAGTGTTATCTCCACCCAGGGTGGAAGGGGCCTCGCTTCTGGCATCAGCGACACAGGTACTAGACAAGGGAAAGAGGCCCGTGCATGATGAGGGGCCATCAGGTGAACAGGAGACTGATTTCATCCTCATTCAGGATGATGAGGCAGAGGCAGAGAATGCCCGACTTAGGATGACCATTCAGGAGTAGCACACGGAGATCCAAGACTTGTCACTAAATGTGGAGAGGGCCAGATGGATCATTAGGTATCTGGAGCAGAGGAACAAGCAGCTTGAGGACCAGCATGCAATCATGGAGCTGCAAGGCATTCGTGAGAATCGACAAGCTGCCTAGCAAAGGAGGATCGAGCTCACTACCTTGGAGCAAGAGATCAACAATGATCGTGAGTCATGGCTAGAACAGATCAATATCCACCTGGAGAGACTATTGGAGAAGGCCAACAGAGACAAAACCATACTGAGGAGGATTTATAGGGCATGTAACATGAGTGCAAAGGCCCAGATAAGGAGCTTGAAGGCCAAATTGAGCAGAGCAACAAAAGAGGAAAAAGAGAAAGATCGGCTTCAAATCTTGGTTGAAGCTTTTGTGGCCAAGTAAAGTGCCTCTTAGAGAACCTCCAACCCAAATTTCAAGAAATTTGGGACAATTTTGGTCACATGGAAATTTTTTGGCACAAACACAGGTTTTTTCTCCCTGTGAGCCGCGCCACTAGGGTGGCGCGTAGGATTGGGAGATCCAAACGAGAAATGGTTTGCATTTTTAGATTTAGCATGAAAAATCATGACTACTGGCACTCGGGCAAGAAATTTAGGCATAATTTGAGTCTCCAGGAGGCCAAAAACACCCAAAAAATGGCCTCACTGCCCCTATTTTGACACACAGAAAGCAGTCTTGGGAGAATGAATATTTGGAGGGGCAAATGAGCTCCAAATTCAAAAATTCCACTTGGGTTGGAAAGTATACAGAACAATATTTCCAACAAGCACACTTGGGCACATTTTAGACTCATGCAAGTGCCTCAAAACTGGCCCCAGAGTGGCGCAGCGCATATAGGAAAAAATGCCCAATTTGCCTTTGTTTCGCGAAATTTTGATTCGCGACTTTTCATAAGTGGGCTCTCTCATCTACACTTCACTTTTTCGACACCAAAGGTAGCATTTAAAGTATTTTCACTCCAGATGAGCTTCTATCCAAGTGGCAAAGGAAGGAAAATAGTCACCCAAGCCATTTGTCATGTTTGTGGCGCTGCACTTGTAGCTGATGTTTGGCTCTCCACCTTCATTTTGTAATGATTCAAGTAACTCCCCAACCCTTGGGCGTTCTATCTCTTCATGGCACATTCTATATATTGTATGCAAACTATTTGTAAAGGGTTGGTTGGCTTGTAACTTCTGGGAGACTGTGGGAAAGAAACTTTGTTTCTTCATTGTATATTTTTTACAGAGGATTAATGAAAGGCAGCAGCTCTGTTTCATGAGATTCATGTGGTTGTGACTGTAGCAAATGTGTCTCTTATGTTTCATATGTATCTTTTTATGTTTCATAGTTCATTTCCTATTCATCTCCAGTGAAATTTTCTAAGTTGGATAAGGTAGAATTCAATTTTATTGCACTGCCTGTGGCAAAATTTCATGTTCAGTGTTCATTCTTCTGTTGAAAAGGATTCATGTTGTCCATGCCCTTTTCACCCTCTTAATCAATCTCTCCATTCCACATTATTTTAAAATAAATTGCTAGGCTTTCCGCCTATCTTGCCTCACAAAGTAATATGTGCCTTTGTATTAAGTTCTCTGTTCATTGAGGTCCATTGGTCCCATACCATCCCAGAAACACAGTCATTCATAAAAATCACTTCTTGTATCCATATTCACTTACTATCCTAAGATAAATATTTCACTGTAAGTCATCTCAGGCCATTTCATTTATCTATTCACTAAGAGTGACTCGGAGAGAGCCCTCTCCTATTCTGGTAGGGCTAGCTACCAGACTGAGCTTGGTTTGTGGTTACCCTGAATTTTGCCTTCCTTCAGCCTAAGGCGGATTTAGGTGCTAACACAAGGTATTGAATGAAGTTTTCATATGATTCACAACAAACGTCAAACAAAAAAAATGAATGATGAGATTTTCAATAAAAATAAAAGAATGTTGTATGTAAATATTTAAGAGATTATAAGCTACCTGGCTTCAATCCCTCATACCAAGATCTTGCTTTTCCTTCTAGGGTAGCCATAAAAATTTTCATCAAACAATCTTCCTGAAACCTCATCCTAAGCTTATGTATATGCCAATGAAATTTGATTAGATGCAGAATAGACTCATCCTCATTTCCATCCATGAATTTGGGCATATTAGTTTGCCAATCTATGCAAGGAATATGATTCGGAAAACCACGAATATTAGCTCGATTCATAGGAGCATACCTTCAAGCAGTTGAATCTATTTTGAAAACAGTCAATTCACCAAGAACTTCTTCAAACTACTAGTTTTGAATAGTGGAGTCACCATGAGAATTCTAATTCTTTGGATTCTTCTATAGTAGATTCGTTAGGTGAAAGATGCATTTCCTTTCTTGTGTCTGATCATTGTTCACCATCAGCAATTAGATCTTATCCTTGCCATTCTTTCCCATGGAAGATTTGATCAAACCACTTCAACCCAGTAGCTAGACCTACTAAGCATGAGAGGGATATATCTAAGTCTCTTATTTGTGATATGACTTTAAAGCAAATCAATTTTAGGCTATATATGTATATTTCTTTGTTTGTTCGTGAAAATTTGAGTTTTAGGGTTCGCTGAACTTAGGGTTTGGAGCCACAAATAGGTTTAGGTTGTAGGAGTGCACGAGAAAATATGAGAAGGACCTAGATATCATAAGCTATGGTGTATTTTTAATATTGTCAGTGTAGTATTGAGGAGAAAGTTTACAAGAAACTAATGAGCATAAGTAAACATGATTCCACTAGATTAGGAAGACATAAACATAACTATGAAAACCAAATAACAGAGCTTGAAAAACAAGAATTTTGTATATTTCACTGTAAGGATTTCATAGAAAAAAGAGATATCACGTAGATAAGGATGTTTAAACCATTAGAAAACAAATAGAATGAATTACAAGCACCATGAACTCACTAGGCTAGAGTTCCTTGAAAATAGCTACAATCTGTCTCTGTATTGGTTGAAAACATGATTACATGCAATCTTCCTTCACAAAAAGTTCAACCCTATTCTCATGAAGACAAATGATACATATAGACTCTCCTAGACCACTTTCCCACCTTCAGGAGTTGAATTCCTTGGTGGAGGAACTGACTCCAAGATTCTCTCAACCAACAGGTGAGAGTGAGAAGGTGAAACTCAAACACTTCATGGAGAGTTTTTTTAGGAGTTTACTTCTTTTATGAAGCCTGATAAACATCAAAAACAACCTATGATGTACATTTATTCATTCCTACATCACCTATCCTCGAAACTAGTGCCATTACATAAAGAGCTTTTACTTTGACCAAGTCAAACTCGAAACTAGAAATTTTACACAGCGAAATTTACAAATTAAAACACAGAAAAGCGCAGAAGCACAGTGCCGACTTTGACCTGATTTTGAGGTGCCTTCCAGTGGTCAAAATGAAAAATTGAGAGAATGGTCAACTATCCCTTCAAGTCTAGTTTCCTGAATAGTTTGAATGTTTGAATTTTGACCATGGTAAGGCCTTCAAAAATCTATTCTCCAAAGCTCACTCGAGGAGTGTAGCACCTATCAAAAAAGGGTCCAGAATGCTAGTTTTTTCCACTTTTTTGCATTTTTCTGCAAACCTAAGCCACCTCTGCAAAATATGAGAAAATGGGTTTTAATAGGATGGCAATATCATTCCAAAAATGTAGACCTTTCCTAAAATGGAGGCCTAAGGAAAAAGGGTCAAAATGTTGGGTTTTTCTGCAAATGTATGGCTCAAATATGGAGTTATATCTCTCTAAGCATAAGGAATTTTCGAAATTGGAGAGAGGATTTTGTAGATACGGATTTTTGGAATAAAACCCTCTCTCCGTTTCTGGAAATTCAATTTCATTTGCTCATAATCCATGCCCCAAAATCATGACTAAAACAAGAAATTAACTTGAAAATTTTTTATTTTCTGACATAGGCCTCCAAGAAAATTTCATATCTCCCAATATATGATACCTGTGTAAAACATGAAGGTGTTTGTTGTCCCTTGGTATATGATTGACAAAAATGTCTTCCACTTTTGTCAATTTCATCTCCATTTGGTCAGAAACACACTTTGAAGAAAAATCATCCATGTGTGTCACAAATGACCTCTTGATGAGTTTGTGAGGCACTGATCTCTTTGATGTTAGATGGCTCAACTCTTCCTACATGTCCTCCATTATTGTACTTCTTCTTGTCATTGTGTGTGGCCTATGTTTCCAATGTGCAACCCTAGCTCACTAGGAAGAAGAATTAGGGTTTAGTTTTAGGAAAATAGGGGATTTGAGATAGTCTTATGGATGGAGGGGAATGAAGGGGTTATGGTATTTATAAATCCTTGTGAAAATTTTTGGTGGTATGGATAGATGTTAGGGAGTGTAAGGAGATGGAATTTCTTGAAAAGAGTGAGGGAAAGGTGTGGAAAATTCCAAAACACAATCCTAACCTAGAAATTTGCAAAAACGCAGCACTGAGCTAGGGTTTAGGGAAAATGAGGGGAAATGAAGGGAATGGGTAGGGGAAATGTTTGGGAAGGGTATATAACGTATTTTTAGGGGTTATGGAACATAAAACCTAGGATTTTTATCACCATAATGAAGCAAAAGCATTTGGAGACAAAAAGCACAATGAAACCCTAAGAGGGATTTTCACCGAGTTCTTACAAATGAAGGATGCATAAGAGGTGCCAGATGTTTATTTGCTTTCCAAGGAGATGATTAAACTTTTTAATGATGAAACAAAACCATTTTTATGCTTTTGATGGTCCTTTGTAGCTTGAAAGTTGATTTTTTGTTTGGTAGTGGCACGACATCATATCTCCCTTTAAGAAATGATCAGACAAGGTAGTGTGTTGCAGCATTGTCTTATTTGAAATAAAACATTACCTTTACCTTTATTTTTCTTTCCCTAAGCTGCTAACTCCCTTTATCCACTGACTCACATGATGGACATGTTTTTGTTTTGACATATAGTATCATGACGACACATAGAATGAAACCCTAGACCATGACCTAAAATGAGGAATTTAACCATTTCATGACCTAAGACACTTAAATGAAGATATGATACCTTGAAGAAGACAATGACCATGATGAGTGATGAATACCATGATTAAGTGAAGGGAGTAGCAGTGACCTAGACACAATAGCCACTGACCAAATTTGTATTTGAAGATTCAATGAAATGACAAAATTTTGACTTGACACCTTAATAACACCTTGTAAGAGAATATTTTCTCACTGGTGACAGGCTAAACTGACTGAGACTAACATTGGCTCCAATTAGGGATGTCAGCTCCTTGGAGGTGTCAAGAATACCATAGACCAAGTAGCCTTATCCATTGAGAATGGAGTCAAAATGCAAAGACTAAACTCAAACTAAAAATTGACTGACTAACTAACTGACTTGACTATAAAACACATACTGACTAAGCTTACTTATGGCAATGGACCATCAGGATCTTAGGGCCTTCACCTCGGGCTTCAAATCTTGATGATAACCACCCACTTGCTGAAGAAGTATATACAATCATGTGTAATGATCCCTCCCTCCAATGTAACCAATCCAGAAAATGCCTACTTACTTGAATCCTACTCACGCTTTCCTTGAGCAAGTAGACAAAACAAAAGCTAGGAAACTCCAAATTCCATATGGATTCAACACATGTATTGACAAACTTGAAAAAGTATTCCTCTACTGATGACTAAAATAAAATCACCAGAGGATCATGGAAAGCATGCAACATATCCTTTTCTGAATGATTTAAAACAAGAAAACAAACCTTAAATAAAACTGTTGATTTTTCTATGAGCTGAAACTGATCACCTTCATCAATTCTTGTTGCAACATTGACCTTCATTATTTTTTGTAACGAATTTTCCACGGGATCTTGAAAATCATGAAAGATTGGCTCTTGTCGATTTGGAGGAATCAAGAAACATCCTTCTATTGCAACAAGTCGCTCTTCATGATGAATTTTGGGAAGAGTGTGCTCTTGGTGCTCAAAAAATTCTAAACATATAGATGGATAAGTTTCATCTTGAAACAAAAATTCAAAAAATGAAATATTTGAGGAGAAATATGATTGACACTCCTCATCAATGTCTTGGTCTCCTGAACATTGTTGAATATCTTTATATAATTCGAGGGAATGAATGTGACCTTCATCAAATAATTGTTGATCAATATTATCTTCAACCAAAGAAGACATTGTTTGCTGGAAGTTTTCTTGAATACAATTCTCTTCTGCAATATGCTTTAGAACAAACTCTTCTCTTTCACTGCTCTTTTCTTGATCCTTGACGATCTGATCAGTTTCATTTTCAGCTGCAAAAATTGTTGTCTCTTGAAGATGTTCTTGTGGATCATAAGATTTCTGCAAACCAACAAATGATTCTTCAATGATATGCTCAATTACTTTTGCGTGATGATTGGCAAGAGAAATTTGTTGGATAGCCATGGTGCCAAGGTATACACCCACAGGATCTAAAATAACTTGTTGTTTTTCATTATTCTCCTTTTCTTGATTAGTTTTAGGCTGTTGAATTTATTCCTTTACCTCTAGCTGATCAATATGTTGTGTTGCTTCCAAAATTGTTTCATGTGGGCAATATTTATGAGCATCTTGACAATATTCATCATCTAATTCTTCATTAATCAAAGAGGAGGCTACTGTGTTCCAAGTTTGATCTCGTGTATCAAAGTGATTAGCTTCTTTAGATTAATGTTGGGAAGAAATATCATAAAGGGCCTCTATGATTTTATAATATAGACATTCCTCATCACCAAAACCCTCTTCAAGTTATTGAATGAAGTTTTCACAGGATTCACAACAAACTTCAAACAACAAAAATCAATGACGAGATTTTCCATAAAAAATCAAAGAATGTTGTGTGGAAATATTTAAGAGAGTATAAGCTACCTAGCTTCAATCCTTCATACCAAGATCTTGCTTTTCCTTCTAGGGTAGCCATAAAAATTTTCATCAAACAATCCTCATGAAACCTGATCCCGAGAACATGTATATGCCAATGAAATTTGATTACATGCAGAATAGCCTCATCCTTGTTTCCATATATGAATTTGGGTAAATTAGTTTGCCAATCTATACAAGGAATATGATTCAAAAAACCAGGAATATGAGATCAATAAATAAGAGCATACCTTCGAGTAGTTGAATCCATTCTGAAAACAATTAATTCACCAAGATGTTATTCAAACTGACACTTTCAAACAGTGGAGTTGCCATGAGAATTCTAATTCTTTGGATTCTTCGACATTGGAGTCACCAAGTGAATGATGCACAGCCTTTCTTCTGCCTGATCATTGTTCACCATCAGTGATCAGATCTAATCCTTGTCGTTCTTTCCCAGGGAAGATATGATCTTTCGTTCCCCCGCAACGACACCAAAAATATTAGTCCTTACAATCTCCTAGGCTGAAAAGGAAATCAAGAAGGGTAACCTCAAACCACTTTATCTCGGTAGCTATCCTTACTAAGCATGAGAGGGATCACTCTAAGTCTCTTATTAGTGATATGACTTAAAAAAAATGAATTTTAGGCTAGATATGTGTATTTGTTTGTTTGCTTGTAAAAATTTGAGTTTTAGGGTTCGT
Source organism: Pinus taeda (assembly GCA_000404065.3). Classification (NCBI taxonomy): domain Eukaryota; kingdom Viridiplantae; phylum Streptophyta; class Pinopsida; order Pinales; family Pinaceae; genus Pinus; species Pinus taeda. The sequence goes on from APFE030307114.1 coordinate 61,910, forward strand.
TGAACTTAGGGTTTGGAGACACAAATAGGTTTAGGTTGTAGGAGTGTAGGAGAAAATATGAGAAGGAGCTATATATCAGAAGCCATGGTGTATTTTGAATACTACTAGTGTAGTATAAAGGAGAAAGTGTAGAAGAAACTAATGAGCATAAGTAAACATGATTTCATTAGCTTAGGAAGACATAAGCATAACTATGAAAACCAGATAACAGAGCTTGAAAAACAAGAATTCTGTATATTTCACTATAAGGCATTCATATAAAGATGAGATATCATGTAGATAAAGATGTTTAAACCATTAGAAAACAAATAGAATCAATTACAAGCACCATGTACTCACTGGGCTAGAGTTCCTTGAGAATAGCTGCAACCTGTCTCTGTATTAGCTAAAAAGATGATTACATGCAAGATTCCTTCATAAAACGTTCAACCCTATTCTCCTGAAGATAAATGTTATATATAGACTCTCCTAGACCACTTTCCTACCTTCAGGAGTCGAATTCCTTGGTGGAGGAGTTGACTCCAAGATTCTCTCAACCAACAAGTGAGAGTGAGAATGTGAAACTCAAACACTTCATGGAGAGTTTGTTTAGGAGTTTGCTTCTTTTATGAGGCCTAAAAAAAAAAAAAAAAAAAAAAAAAAAAAAAAAAAAAAAACTATGATTTACATTTATTCATGCCTACAGCACCTATCCTTGAAACTAGTGGCATTACATAAATAATTTTTACTTTAACCAAGTCAAATCGGAAACTAGAAATTTTACACAATGAAATTTACAAATTAAAACACAGAAAAGTGCAGAAGCGCGGCATCGAATTTGACCTAGCTTTGAGGAGCCTTCTGGGGGTCAAAATGAAACATTGATAGGAGAGTCAACTATCCCTTCAATTCTAGTTTGCAGAACAGTTTGAATGTTTGAATTTGGACCATGGGAAGGCCTTCAAAAATCCATTCTCCAAAGGTCACTCCAGGAGCGCAACGCCCGTCAAAAAAGGGTCCAAACTGTTAGTTTTTTGCCACTTTTTTGCAGTTTTCTCCAAAACTAATCCACTTCTACAAAATATTAGCAAATGGGTTTTTATAGGATGGCAAGATGTTTCCAAAAATATATACCATTCGTCAAATGAAGGCCCGAGGAAAAGTCAGGGTCAAAATTTTGGGTTTTTTTGCAAAAATATGGCTCAAATATGGAGTGATATATTTTTAACCATAAGGATTTTTGGAGAAAAAAGACATATTGTGTAGATAAGGATTTTGTGAATAAAAATATCTCTCCATTTCTTGAAATTCAATATCATTTTCTTGTAATTTGTGCCCCAAAATCATTACTAAAACAGGGAATTACAATGAAATTTTTTTATTTTCTAACATAGGTCTCCAAGAAAGTTTCATATCTCCCAATATATGATACCTATGTAAAATATTAAGGAGGTTTTTGTCCCTTCGTATATGTTTGACACAAACCTCTTCCACTTTTGTCAATTTCATCTCCGTTTGGTCAGAAACACACTTTGAATAAAAATCATCCCTGTGTGCTACAAATGACCTCTTGATGAGTTTGTGAGGCACTGATCTCTTTGATGTTAGATGGATCAAATATTTAGACATGAACTCGATTATTGTACTTCTTTTTGTCAGTGTTTGTGGCCTCTGCTTCCAATGTGAAACCCTAGCTCACTAGGAGGAAGAATTAGGGTTAGGGGATTTGAGACATTCTTGTAGATGGAGGGGAATGAAGGGGTTAAGGGATTTCTAAATTCTTGGAAAAATTTTGGTTGGTAGGGATAGATGTTAGGGAGTTTAAGGAGGTTGAATTTCATGAAAAGAGTTAAGGAAAGGTGTGGAAAATTCCAAAACACAATCCTAACCTAGAAATTTGTAAAAACACAGCATTGAACTATGGTTTAGGGAAAATGAGGGGAAATGAAGGGAATGGGTATGGGAAATGGTTTGGAGGGGTATATAAGGTATTTTTGGGGGGTTATGCAACATAAAAACTAGGATTTTTCTCACCGCAACAAAGAAAAAGCATTTTGAGACCAAAAGCACAGTGAAACCCTAGGAGAGGGATTTTCACTGAGTTCTTCAAAGTGAAGATTGCATAAGAGGTGCTAGATGTTTATTTACTTTCCAAGGAGATGCTTAAACTAGTGAATGATTAAATGAAACCCTTTGAATGCTTTGGATGCTCCTTTGTAGCTTGAAAGTTGATTTTTTCTTTGGTAGTGGCATGACATCATATGTCCCTTTGAGAAATGATCAGATGAGGCAGTGTACTGCAGCATTGTCTTATTTGAAATAAAACATTACCTTTACCTTTATTTTTCTTTCCCTAAGCTGCTAACTCCCTTTATCCACTGACTCACATGATGGACATGTTTTTGTTTTGGCATATGGTATCATGACAACACATGGAGTGAAACCCTAGACCATGACCCAAAATGAGGAATTTAACCATTCCATGACGCAAGACACTTAAATGAAGATGTGATACCTTGAAGAAGACAATGACAATGACCATGAGTAAGTGAAGGGAGCAGAAATGACCTAGACACAATGGCCAGTGACCAAATTTTTATTTGAAGATTCACTAAAATGACAAAAAATTGACTTGACACCTTAATGACACCTTGTAAGAGCATATTTTATCACTAGTGATAGGCTGAACTGACTAACACTAACATTGGCTCCAGCTGGGGATGGCAACTCCTTGGAGGTGTCAAGAACACCATAGACCAAGTAGCCTTATCCATTGGGCATGGAGTAAAAATTCAAAGACTAAACTCAAACTGAAAATTGGCTGACTAACTGACTGACTTGACTATAAAAAAAATATTGATTGAGCTTACTTATGGAAACAGACCATCAGGATCTTAGGGCCTTCACCTCAGGCTTCAAATCTTGATGATAACCACCCACATATTGAAGATGTATATACAATCATGTGTAATGATCACTCCAATGTAACCAATATAGCAAGTGGCTACTTACTTGAATCCTACTCACACTTTCCTTTGAGCAGGCAGACAAAACAAAGGCTAGGCAACTCCAAATTCCATATGGATTCAACACCTATATTGACAAACTTAAAAAATTCTTCCTCTACTGATGACTGAAATAAAATCACCATAGGATCATGGAAATCATCCAACATATGCTTTTCTGAATCATTTAAAGTAGGAAAACAACCCTCATTCCAAACTGTTGATTTGTCTATGTGTTGAAACTGATCACCTTCATCAATGAATGTTGCAACATTGACCTTCATTATTGGTTGTAAGGAATTTTCCACAAGATCCTGAAATTCATGAAATATTAGCTCTTGTCGATTTGGATGAATCAAGAAACATCCTTCTATTGCAACTAGTCGCTCTCCATGATGAGTTTTTGGAAGAGTGTTCTCTTAGTGCTCAAAAAATTCTAAACATATACATGGACAAGTTTCATATTGAAACAAAAATTCAAGAAATGAAATATTTGAAGAGAAATATGATTAACACTCCTCACCCACTGGATAGACCCTTAGCCATATCGCTTGATGGCAGCAGATCCCTATCAATCCCCTACCCCTTGAGCCTGGAACCGCATTAATCGTGACCCTGGAGACCTACCTTCCTTTTCACAGAAGCTTCAAAACAGATAGATAGCAGCGAGCTTGGTTAAAGCCAAAGAAGAAATTCCTTGCTCGAAGTTTTCCTAAATACAATTCTCTTTTGTAATATTCTTTAGAACAAACTCTTCTCTTTCACTGCTCTTTTCTTGATCCTTGACGATCTAATCAATTTCATTTTTAGCTACAGAAATTGTTGTCTCTTGGAGATGTTCTTGTGGATCATAAGATTGCTACAAACCAACAAATGATTCTTCAATGATATGCTCAATTACTTTTTCATGATGATTAGCAAGAGAACTTTGTTCGATATCCATAGTGCCAAGGTATACGTATACCCACAAGATCTAAAATAACCTGTTCTTTTTCATTATTCTCCTTTTCTTTATTACTTTCAAGTTGTTGAATTTCTTCCTTTAACTCTAGCTGATCAATATGTTCTGTTGCTTCCAGAATTGTTTCATGTGGGGAACCTTTATGAGCATCTTGACAATATTCATCATCTGATTCTTCATCAATCAAAGAGGAGGCTACTATGTGCCGAGTTTGATCTTGTGTATCAAAGTGATTCGCTTCTTCATATTGTTGTTGGGAAGAAAAATCATAAAGGGCCTCTAAATTTCATAATCTAGACATTCTTCATCACCAAAAGCCTCTTTAAGGTATTGAATGAAGTTTTCACAGGATTCACGACAAACTTTTAACAACAAAAATGAATGATGAGATTTTCGATAAAAATCAAAGAATGTTGTGTGGAAATATTTAAGAGAGTATAAGCTACCTAGCTTCAATCCTTCATACCAATATTTTGCCTTTCCTTCTAGGGTAGACATAAACATTTTCATCAAACAATCCTCATGAAACCCAATCCCAAGCTTATGTATACGCCAATGAAATTTGATTAGATGCAAAATAGCCTCATCCTCGTTTCCATCTATGAATTTGGGTAGATTAGTTTGCCAATCTATGCAAGGAATAAGATTCAGAAAACCAAGAATATGAGCTCGATTCATTGGAGCATACCTTCGAGCAGTTGAATCCATTTTGAAAAATAGTTAATTCGCCAAAAAGTTCTTCAAACTACCGGTTTTGAACAATGGAGTCGCCATGATAATTCTAATTCTTTGGATTCTTCGACATTGTGGTCGCCAGGTGAGAGATGCACATCCTTTCTTGTGTCTGATCATTGTTCACCATCAACAATCAGAACTGATCCTTGTCGTTCTTTCCCAAGGAAGATATGATCTTTCATTCCCTGGAAACGATACCAAAAATGTTAGTCCTTACAATCTCCTAGGCTGAAACGGAAATCGAGAAGGGTAACCTCAAACCACTTCAACTTAGTAGCTAGCCCTACTTAGCATGAGAGGGATCTCTCTAAGTCTCTTATTAATGATATGACTTTAAAACAAATGAATTTTAGGCTAGATATGTGTGTTTGTTTTTTTGTTTGTTTGTAAAAATTTGAGTTTTAAGGTTTGTTGAACTTAGGGTTTGGAGCCACAAATAGGTTTAGGTTATAGGAGTGCAGGAGCAAATATGAGAAGGAGCCAGATATCAAAAGCCATGGTGTATTTTGAATATTGTAAGTGTAGTATAGAGGAGAAAGTGTAGAAGAAACTAATGAGCATAAGTAAACATGATTCCATTAGCTTAGGAAGACATAAACATAACTATGAAAACTAGATAACAGAACTTGAAAAACAAGAATTATGTATATTTCACTATAAGGCAATCATAGAAAGAAGAGATATCATGTAGATAAATATGTTTAAACAATTAGAAAAAAAAATATAATGAATTACAACCACCATGAACTCACTAGGCTAGAGTTCCTTGAAAATAGGTACAACCTGTCTCTGTATTAGCTGAAAAGATGTTTACATGCAAGTTTCCTTCACAAAAAGTTCAACCCTATTCTCTTGAAGAGAAATGATACATATAGACTCTCCTAGACCACTTTCCCACCTTAAGGAGTCAAATTCCTTGGTTGAGGAACTAACCGTAAGATTCTCTCAACAAACAGGTGAGAGTGAGAAGGTGAAACTCAAACACTTCATGGAGAGTTTGTTTAGGAGGTTTCTTCTTTTATGAGGCCTAATAAACATCAAAAACAACCTATGATGTTCATTTATTCATGCCTACATCTCCTATCCTTGAAAATAGTGCCATTACATAAAAAGGTTTTACTTTGACCAAGTCAAACTGGAAACTAGAAATTTTACACGATGAAATTTACAAATTAAAACACAGAAAAGTGTAGAAGTGAAGTGCCAACTATGAACTGATTTTGAGGTGCCTTTTAGGGGTCAAAATGAAAAACTGAGAGAATGGCCAAATATCCCTTCAAGTATATTTTCCATAACAGCTTTAATGTTTGAATTTGGACCATGGGGAGGCCTTCAAAAATCCATTCTCCAAAGGTCACTCTAAGAGCGCAGTGCCTGTCAAAAAAGGGTCCAAAATGCTAGCTTTTTGCCACTGTTTTGCATTTTTCTCCAAAAATAAGGTGCCTCTACAAAATATGAGCAAATGGGTTTTTATGGGATGGAAATATCTTTCCAAAAATGTACACCTTTCCTCAAATGGAGTCCTAAGGAAAAAACGCAGCGCCTTGTAGGGTCAAATTTTTTGGTTTTTCTACAACAATATTACTCAAATATGGAGTGATATCTCTCTATCCATAAGGATTTTTGGAAAACTGAGAGAAATTTTGTAGATAAGGATGTTGTGAATAAACACCTTTCTCTATTTTTAGAAATTCAATTTCATTTGCTCGTAATCCGTGCCCCAAAATAATGACTAAAACAGGTAATTAACTTGAAACTTTTTTATTTTCTGACATAGGTCTCCAAGAAAGTTTCATATCTCCCAATATATGATACCTTTGTAAACACTGAAGGAGTATTTTGTCCCTTGGTATATGGTTGACAAAAACCTCTTCCACTTTTGTCAATTTCATCTCCATTTGGTCAGAAACACACTTTGAAGAAAAATTGTCCCTGTGTGCCGCAAATGACCTCTTGATGAGTTTGTGAGGCACTGATCACTTTGATGTTAGATGGCTCAACTCTAAAGACATGCACTCCATTATTATACTTCTTCTTTTCAGTGTGTGGCCTCTGGTTCCAATTGAAACCCTAGCTCACTAGGAGGAAGAATTAGGGTTAAGGGATTTGAGACAGTCTTGTAGATGGAGGGGAATGAAGGGGTTAGGGGATTTCTAAATTCTTGGGAAAAATTTGGGTGGTAGGGATAGATGTTAGGGAGTTTAAGGAGGTGGAATTTCTTGAAAAGAGTGAAGGAAAGGTGTGGATAATTCCAAAACACAATCCTAACATAGAAATTTGCAAAAACGCAGCATTGAGCTAGGGTTTAGGGAAAATGAGGGGAAATGAAGGGAATGGGTATGGGAAATGATTGGGAGGGGTATATAAGGTATTTTTGGGGGTTATGGAACATAAAAAAATATGATTTTTCTCACCACAATGAAGCAAAAGAATTTTGAGACCAAAAGCACAGTGAAACCCTAGGAGAGGGATTTTCAATGAGTTCTTCAAAGTGAAGGATGCATAAGAGGTGCGAGATGTTTATTTACTTGCTAAGGAGATGCTTAAACTTGTGAATGATTAAATGAAACCCTTTTGATGCTTTTGACGCTACTTTGTAGCTTGAAAGTTTATTTTTTCTTTGGTAGTGGCATGACATAATATGTCCCTTTGAGAAATGATCAGACGAGGTTGTGTACTGCAGCATTGTCTTATTTGAAATAAAACATTACCTTTACCTTTATTTTTCTTTCGCTAAGTTGCTAACTCCCTTTATCCGCTGACTCACATGATGGACATGTTTTTGTTTTAACATATGGTATCATGATGATACATGGAGTGAAACACTAGACCATGACCTAAAATGAGGAATTTAACCATTTCATGACCCAAGACACTTAAATGAAGATATGATACCTTGAAGAAGACAATGACCATGATGAGTGATGAATACCATGATTAAGTGAAGAGAGTAGCAGTGACCTAGACACAATAGCCGATGACCAAATTTTTATTTGAAGATTCACTAAAATGACAAAAAATTGACTTGGCACCTGAACAACACCTTGTAAGAGCATATTTGATCACTAGTGACAGGCTGAACTAACTAACACTAACAGAATCAACAAATACAAATCATAATAAAAAAATCAAAATGTAGTTTCCATCTACCATTGTGCTCAAAGAAAACATTCTTATTGAACTCATTGATGGAAATTATGATATTCAAGATGGCTTGGTAAATGGGTATGAAGGATTTTTTAGAGCATCCACGACATTTGAAAATTGTGAAATTTGGATTGAGTTTGTTGATCCAACCATTAGCATTATTCAATGGAAAAAATGGCACATCTCTTATAAGATGGAATAATTTCTACCTGGGCAATTGTTACTAGAGTTTGTAGGAATAACGAATCAAACAACAAAATTATTTTTACAAGAGAAAAATTCCCTATTTAACTGGCATGTGCACGAACTATACATCTATCACAAGGGTTGACAATGGAAAAATTTGCTTTTGACCAAAAAGGAGTTAGGGAACATGGACTCATCTATACTGGACTTTCTTGTGTCAAAGACATTAAATCCTTGTATTTGGTAAACAAATTGCAACATAGAAACTTTTCCCTCAGTGAAAAAGTTGTTGTTGAGCTATATACACTTAGATAAAATGCCTCTTATCAGCTTGAATATAGCATATATCAAAGTAAAACAAATGACAACTTGACAATATGTTCATTGAACACATGTAGTTTCTCTCTGCATTTTGAGGATATCATTGTTAACTATGATCTAATTACTTTTGGCATTCTTTCTTTCCAAGAAAAAAGCAATCACCTCCATCAAATCCATTTTTTTCAAACAAATATCACTACATATATCTATACCACTTACATGGAATCCTCACATACTACACAAAAAATATTGTAGTTGACAATCATTTCACTTATAGCTAAATTAAATTGACAATCGCAACATACCATGTTGAAAAAACCATTACACTTGAACATGTATACATTGCACCAAATACAAGCATTGAACAAATAATTAATTTCATCAGATTCATTTTAGAGCACACATGCAACAACTACCCAATTGTGCTTGTTGGAGATTTCAATTTGGACATGTTGCAAAATAGCCATCAACAAAGAAAACTACTTTGATTTATGCAAAGTAATGGCTTCAATTTTCATAAAAAAAAGGAAACAACCAAATATCACTCAATTCTAGACCACTTTTGGACAAACCTTTCAATTAGTATTGTTTATTTCCATGTCTTCAATGGTTATTAAACATATCATCATACAATTTTTCTTACCATATCTTTGTTGGCAGCTTGATTCATTTTGCCAATGTTCATGTCGTACAATTTCATTGTTCACTTGTCACATTTGCAAATGTCCCCCTTAGACATATCTTTGATTTTCAAACATCAAAAACAAAGGAGTTTTGCACAACAACAAACAATAAAACAACAAAATGATGCAAATATCAAATTCATGTAAGTCTTTGAACCATCAACATAAATTTGTTCAGTCTGTCTTCCATAACTGTAATTTTTTATGTCATAGTTACCATATAATTTACACATTTTGGCTTTCACTTTGTGACATTTTATTCTATATACTAAATATCATTATTTGCTTTAGCTTCTAGTTCATGTATCATTATTTCTTGTCTAACCGCCTTTGAAAAAAAAACATGTTTTTGTAGACATAATGATTCTTAATAACACATTCCAAAAATGAACTTTATGTGTAATTGTCAATGAAATCTATAACACATTTTTTTTATCGTAAATTATGCATATTTACTACATAGAAACCAACAATCACTAATAATAGTATAAAAATAGAATACATAAACAAAACAAAACAAAATTAGCTAGTTTCCATACAAAGCCGTGCTCGTTTTACTTTTGTTAACTCCCTTTGTTCAATTAGCCATTTTTTCTACATATCCATTTATTTTCCTTAACATTCTATTTTTTCACAAAACAATATATATATATATATATATATATATAGTATAGCACATCATTTTAAAAGTTCTCTATAACACTTGTTTTAGGACTTAACCACTTGGATTTCTGTTTTCTGGCAAAAATTGGTCGAGTCATTTGCAACAACATCATGGAAACAACTAGCTCCAACAAACCAGCATTCAAAAAGAAATAATGGAAGATGAAAATCCCAAAAGGTTAGATATTGTGTGCACGATATATAATATAGTCAAATAACATATTTTTATTAAATCAATGAAATTTTTTTAAAAGCATATGTTCTAACTTTGCATATAAATAGACTAAAAAAAATGCAACCAACACCCTCGTTAATCATTGAAGTATGCTCAAGAGCACATGCAAAGATTTTTGAAGGCGATATCTTGGTTATTTGTGGGACAACACAAATTAAAAGCCCCAACTCACCTACAAAGGCACGGTTGCTCCATGTTGATTTGGTTGATAGCCATTGTCAATTGACTATCACAGCAAACATGAGAAACAATCATATAAAGCGTTTCCAAGACGTGTTTACTATTTGAAACAATGTTTGAATTACAAATTTTGCAATAAAAAATAAGGAAATTTATGAACGAGGAGATGCAAAATGTTGTATAATGTTAAAAGACAAAACCACAGTTCAATCAATTGCACAAGTTTTCAAAAAACGTAGACTAGCTCCAGATACAACAATACACAGTCTTCTTATTTCAAGTGATACATATGCAGTTGTTCAATAGGAGCAATAGTGATAGACTATCAGCAAAATAAAAAGTAACTTGAACTCAATATAAAAGATGATGAAGCTACAATTGATAATGTAATTGTAATTTTACTGCTACAATAACCATAATTTCATTTTCACCAAAAGCTAATAGTTTCTTTCAAGTTGCATTCTTATATATTTATATTCCATTGTTATCAAACTAGCAATTATCTCATCATTTCTTGTGCAAATTTCTTAATATTCACTGTAGATGCCATTTAATGATATTCATAGAGACCATTTTTTCAAAATATAGCATGAATTGGCATCAAAGATGAATTTTCTCTATTTGTTCAAAAAAAATTGTTAGAAATGATGTAAAAGGTAGTAAACAGTTGCACTCCAGATCAACAATTTTGTTAATCCATTGAATGATGAATTTGCAAGAGTGAATATGTTATCTTTTTTCAAGTCAATAATGCATGTATCTTTCCTAATACCTTCTTTTTTCATGTAACAATAGTTTTACTTTGATGTACAAAATCTTTCATTTTAGCGAAACATATTTGACCCTAACAATTCAATTTTCTCAACAGCAACAAAAAATAGATGGAAAGAGTACTAAAAGCCAAAAATGTTTTCTCTCCTAATTTTTAATGAATTTGCATTAAATGCAAACAACTCATTCATCCAAACATAGCTAAATGCACTATCTGTAAAGATGGCACAAAATTCAATTATGAGCACAATGTTGAATGCACACTAGAAATAGATGGATGCAAAATTGATTGTATGTTGCAAATGTCGTAGCTAAAATAACATAGCCCAATTATTGTTGAGACAAGCTTCTAGCAATACATGAAAAACATATCATCTACAATTTTCAATTTAAGAAAAATTTGTATTTGAGATATTTTCACTTTAACAATTAACAACATTATTGTTGAGATAAAAGAGCTATGACTAGCAAAAAGAATGCTTCCTATGTACATCAAGTTTATACATTTTGACAATTAAGATATTCTTCCTCTTTCCATTTTTACTTCCTTCATTTCACCAACTCATAATTCACAAATCCTTGCACCAACAATAATGTACAGTTTTTCTTTTATTACGCGTTCGAGAATTGAAAAATACAAAAACATCTTGTTCAGTGCCTTGTTGATAATTGCTAAATATCTGAATCAATAAAAAAAATTTACTAACTAGTTATTGTTCTCTTTTTCCTATAAATTTTGAATCAAACATATTTTCCTCTTGAAAATGAAAACAAAGACCTAGATGCACATTATGCAGTATAATAATTCAATTACATTAAAAATTATGCCAGACTATGGCATCATTTGTAATATCGCAGTTCCATAGTAACATAATGTAGCTCCAAAATACCTATTATACAATATTATATATATATATATATATATATATAATATATATATATAATATATATATATATATATATGCCCATATTTTTCTCTCCACTATTGGAATATTATCTTGGATTGTTATTTGTTGTGAATTCTAGAGTTGTGTTATGAAAAAAAAAAGTTGCATGTGTATCAATATCTTGATATTTGTATATGCTCAATGAAATGCCCAGTGTTAAAAGAAGCCACTACATGAGAATTGAGATATTTATGTTCTCCTTTTCTTTTCCCATATATCAAATCATCCTTATTTTCCTATTTGCATAATTGTTTTTCATGTTGTGTTCATTTGATAATTAGATTTTTTATTTTCCTTTTCCAAACTGTATAGTGTTATATTATAGTTATATACAATTGCAAATTTATCACCTAATGAATTAAGAAAGATTGTATCTCATTTCGGTTTTCTATTTTTTTTTTGTCTCCCCTTAAAATCTATTTCAACTTAGAAAAAAAAAATAGAAATTTAACTATAATCTAAGGAGATTGTGTTTTTATTGATGTTAGATGCTTCTACTATGGTGCTCAATAATTTTTTCCTTGTTTTTTGTGAGGCATAAACGGTGATGAATGTCCATAGTTTCTACAACCACTTGTTCTTTCCAAAATTTATGCCAAATCAGTGCATCATTTTGTTAATAGAACCATAATATCTCGATTCCTCAACAACCTAGTGTAATTCAAAAAAAAAAATTATACCATACTATATATATATATATAGATATCCCATGGTTTTCTTTCCACTGTTGCAATATTAACTTGAATTATCATTTTCTGTAAATTCTAAAGTTGTATTGTGTTAAGGAACAAAAGAAAAATAAATAAATAAAAATGAGTTGCAAGTATCTCAATTGCTTAATTTATGTATACGTGTAATGAAAATGTTCTGTGTAAAAAAAGTCTCTACAAGAGCACTGAGACATTTGTGTTCTCTCCTTTTGTTCGCATATATCAAATCTTCCAGAAAATTTATTTCCCTATTTGCACAAGTGTTTTTTTCATGTTGTGTGCTTTTTTTGATTGACTTTCTTGTCCACGGATTTTTATTGTCTATGCTATATAGCATTCGATTATAATTATATATAATTTCAAATTTTATGATCTAATAAATTAACAAAACTTGCATCTCATTTTTGTTTTCTAATTTTTTTGTTTCCTCTTATAATGCATATCAACTTGCAAAAAAATTCAAATATAACTATATTCTAAGGAAGTTGTGGTTCTTCTAATGCTAAGTGCTACAACTATGGTACCAAATAATTTCGCGACTTTTCTTCTACAGCCATGAATATTAATGAGCGTACGAAGTTTCTGCAGCCACTTATTTTTTCTTTGCAAAGCTATTTCGATTGTTATTATATGTTAATAATTTTGAATCTTTGACCTATGATAATGAATCTTTAGTGAATGGTGAAGGATATATGTATTATTTGTAGTCAATCATCCATTTTTTATAGCACAATATCATTGCTATGAATAATAAATATATTAGTTTTTTTGAACTTTGACCTGTTATGGAAACTTTTTCATAGACCTATATAATCACTTTTACTTGGACATTATGACAGATTTTAATCTCTCATTAGGATATCACTTTTCCTAAAAATATTCTCTTAGGTATTTTGTGCATTTATTATTTAACATATGAAATTTACTACTCCAGATATAATGTAAAAAAGACATTTAGAGATTTGTAAAATCATCTTTGAATCATCTGTGACATGGATGCTATCTTTGAACTCTCATGTCACTTCAGGCTCTATGCTTTGGAGGTAACAATAGCCAATCAGTATCATTGATACAAATATCAGTAAAATTCTATCCTTGTACTCACCTACTTTAGAAATATTACAAACCTCTTCAATCGTTGAGCCAAGTTCGTTTATCCCTTCATCTATAAAGCATAATAGAAATATGTCCAATGTCAATTCACTTTCATTTAGCCCTAAATTTGAGGGAGAAACTGCTATTACTATGAATGTAGGAATAAACAAATATATGTCATATGAGCATTTCAAAACAGAGTTATGAAGTGTAACAGAGAATGTGCTAAGAGTCGCTCGTCAACCACCTGTTCTTCCTGCTCCAATATTATTAATGAATCAATGAACTAATCTCAATGATGATGCAAAACACGTGCACCCCACTTCAAAGGTGGAGTTACTGAGCGAACAGAAAAGAACAAATTTATGAATAAAGAGGTATGGGTATTTTAGGAACCTCTTACCTATTATTTAATATTCTTGGGAAGTTTTATCAAAAGCATTTTGAGTTCATTGATCTAACATTTGAATTGTCCATCATGTTAGTATTATACCCCCAGATAATCATGACACAGTTAGTAATGCAGTCATTGTTCAAGTAGAAACTAGTCTCCATGCATTGCAGATTTTAATATTTCATTGTTAATATGATAATTAATCTGGTCATAGGTTATTTTTCCTATAATTTTGTGATTTTTATTCTATTTCTTTTATCATATGATTTTGCAAACAACCCATTCTCCTAGCTTTCTCATGGGTTGCATATTATATTGTTGTTATACTTACAAAATGTTACAAGTTGTCATGCGAAGTCACTGAATCTAGAAACTACAAAACAGGGATGATGTGAAGTTCATTTCTAGGTAAACCAACGAGTCATGAATAACATGATTTACTCTCATCCTTTTTGAAATTTTTTGCTTTACATTCATACTAAGGTCTTTTTTTCACAAGAAAAATTATGATATATTGATTTTTATAGTACGTGGCTACAAGGTCTCCCTATGTGCTTGGGCTCAATATTCAAATCTTTATGGGTGTCTAATTTCTTACATAATTACAAGAGTTATCACCATGATGTAAGAATCAATTGTAACCTAGAAACACCATGCATCTACTCCAATAGCTTTAGGGTATGTTTTGGTTAGGATGGAGATTATTTTGATATGTAGTGAAGTCTAACTATTGTTCTTGTAATAGAGCAATAAAAAGGGAAACATGATTTCATGAACAAGGGAAAAATGCTTGTTGTCAGATATCAAGCAATCTATACATGGTTATGTTTGTTGTGTTAAAGCTTATATTGTTCTAGCTGCCAAGCTTGGAGGAAATTTTCATGGCTCTTAACCATCAACAGCACCATGTATTTTGCATACTCTTCTATTTGGCTCGCTCTTAGCATAACAAAAATTGCAGGTTTTCCTTCTTTTTTCATATCTATCTTTGTATTTTCTCATCCAATTTAACTACAGCTATAGAGATGGTACTTTCTAATTCAACTGTGAATGAGAAGTACATTGACTATAAATTCAATCTAAGGATCCTTGTAGATAGAAAGCATCTGTATGCAACCCTAACTGGAGTACTTTTTGCTAAATTTTTGTCAACAATGAACACATGGTATATCTTCCAATCATTAGATAACACTGAATTTTCCTACTAGTTTTCCATAATTCTGATTGAAATAGGGGAAAGTATTAGCAGTGTTATTTCATTTCATGTACTTGGTCAATCTTCATAAATTTCCTCTTATTCATTTTGTGATTATGCATTGTGTAGGATACCCTCAAATCTCTACCACCGGAGAACAAAACAATGGAAAATGTGATAACTATGATATATGTGGTGATGTTAGTTATACTCTTCTCTATTAAGAGATTCAGAATCCAAAACGTTAGTTACTCATTTTCCCCTGCTATCTTGATATGGTTCTTATTTATTGCCTTCATTGGAATCTAGAATATTGTCGGGCATTATACAAGTGTCTTCAAAGCTTTCTATCCCGAAAATATCTTTGATTACTACCAAATAAAATCAAAACATCCTTGGATTTTACTTAGATGAATAGTTCTATGCATAACATGTTTCTAGAATACTGCCAGCTGCCTAAAGAATTTATTTAGAGATTATCAAACACGGTCTTCATTGGTAACGTTAATTATTTCAAATGTAAACAATTATTTAGAAATTACCAAACCTAGTCTTCATTGCTATCTTCAAGTAAGTATAATGAAAAAAATTATTTAGACATTAACAAACTCAATCTTTATTGCTAATGTTAAGTAGGAAACACACAAGAACTGGAGTTATGATTATGTATCAAGGTCATTTTTCATTCTCATAGGTACTTGAGACATTAACATAAATTAATTGAATGTAAGAGGGATATAATGGATTTGTGTTAGAACTAGTGTTGTTTATGCTTCGAAATCAAATTCCAATGCTCGTTCATTCCATGAATCATGTTGTGTAATTTTGTGGTATGAAACATTTAATTTAAAAATTCATGGAATAATTTTCATTCCTTTTGTTAGGTTTACAAGAACCCTTTTTTCTTTTGTGCATAGAAAAATGAATTAAAAAGAAGTCCCTATATATTTGTTTTCTTTTTGAAGACTTAAGTTAGAGATCAGATCCATAAATATTTTGTAAACAAAAATATAACCTCCCAACTACTCAACCTTCCAACCACCTGACTAGCAAGTTGGGTCAACTACGATATTTTTTATAAATAATTTGCTTGACTGCTTGATTGCCTCATTGTCCAACTACCCGACCTAATGATAACACACAACTATGGTATAGTCAGGGTCGGGATAGAATAAATAAATCATAAAACAAAAATATGCCCGACTGCCCGACCTCCCAAGTGTACGATCATCCCAATAAAATATACATGTTTAATTTTTTTTGTTTCACGTTAAATTGATTCTTTGTTAAATCAATAATAAATTTCCTCATGATTTATCTAATCATGAAAATAAAAATAGTTGGCATGCTTATGAGAAATCAATGAACATGTTTAATTGTGATTTTCTCGTATTTTTAAACAAAATTTTAAGATTTTAGAGTGTTTTACTTGCATGTTGTTTTCTTAAGTCTGGTTCGAAGAAACATTGAATTAAGGAAATATAGTAATACTTTCAAAAACAATTGTGTAACCAGAATGTCATTTTACAAATCCCCGAATTCAATTTCAACTTTTAAATAAGGAAAACATATATATACTTTGTTACTATTCACGAACCATTAAATGCGAAAAAATTAAAAAATAAAATAAAAATAAAAAAATAATAAAAAAATAAAAAAAACTCTAGCAGCAAGGCAACAAATGGAGTAAATTAGGTAAAATATTGAGGAGATGGATGATACGCTACTAGAGAAAGTCATCTTCAACCCATAGATAATTTGTTGTTGGTAACCTAATTCTCAAATGGGATAAAATCCATAAAGAGAAAGCTAAGCATTCTAAGTTTCAAAATATTTGGATTGGTCATTTTCAAAATTTGTCAAAGCTTAGTCCATCAACTTATATTCTTCAAACATTAGAAGGTCAAGTAGAAAACTTTCCAGTAAATAGGAAGATCTTGAAAAATATATTTTTAATAAATGAAAATCTCCCAAGAACACATGTAAATATTCCATTTTAACAAGGATGTTGGTATCCTTTAAAAATAATTTTTATTACTTTTATTTTTATTTTGTTTTCAATTTTTTTATACATATTATTTTTCTTTAAATTTATTTTTTTTAGTTGTAAAATTACAAACTATGATTACATATTTAAAGAGGCATATTTTTACCATGTATTATCTTATATTTATAAAAATAGTTTAAAGTTAAAGGACAAAGTATTCTTAAAATATCACAATTCCGAAAATACTTAATGTTATTTTAACTCTTTCTTAAACTTTCAATAGTATGGAAAATGATAGATTGCCTATTTTATGTTATAAAAGTTCCATCATATTCAAATAGTTTGAAGAAATAAATCAAATTCTCTCATAAAAGATGAATAATATGATACATAATTTGAGTTTATTTTAATCCATGAAAGTATTTGCTATCAAAGAAAATCTCTTTAAAAACCCCACTTCTTTGATTTCGCTATATATGATAAATGTCAAAACCAATCATAAGCTAAAAAGTGAGAACATGAAGTTTTACCTTAAAAGGAAAATGAACAAACCCATCAGAGCTATGAATGCTTGCTAGCAGTGGGCCAATGTATTTTATCCAAGTAAAAAGGATATCTGCATTCACCAAAAGTGATGCAATTTAAACACTAGCACAAAATGGCTAATTATTTATTAACAAAATGGCTCAAATTTGCATATAAACGACCATTTTTCGCTCGGTGACCAATAGTAGCTAATTTATAGTATCTTATAATGTGACCAACTTTTAGTCATTTTTAACTTAGTCATTAATTTGTTGTCTCAATTTTATTGTGTACTAGTATATTTAGTCATAAATTTGGTAATTAATTTAGTCATTGATTTAGTGATTAATTTCCATAATTAATGACTAAATATACCACAAAATATATTACTATATGCTCACTCGAGAAAACCAATTAATGACCTAAGAAATATGACCAAAATGCTGGTCGTGTTATAAGACACTGTAAATTAGTTATTAATAGTCATATATATGAAAACTTTAGTCATCATTTGAAACCAATTAATGACCAAAAAATATGACTAAATTTTGGTCATGTTATAAGATACTGTAAATTAGCTAATAATAGTCGTATATATGAAAAATTTAGTCATCATTTGCAATCACAAATTTATCATTTGCAATAGTCATTTATCTTTTTATAGTAGTTTCATATTCATTATATAAATGACTAATTTATAATTTTGATGATGATGATGATGATAGTTAACGTCTACTAAGACAAAACTTTGGTCTATCGGACCTAAAGAAATGAATTATTTAGTTTGATTTAAGATTTTATTCCTATGCTCAAAAAGCTTGGAGATAAGCCTCCCGAGCTCACTATAATTTTGACATCATAAAAGGCTAGGAAGGTCAATATTGCAACAAATATTATGAAACTAAGATCTATTGTGGTTGTACGATGGGCACTCTAAGAGGAATTGATTTTCATCCTCGATGTTGATATTCTCACAGAGACGGCAGATCCTTTCCATCCATTGTGTTTTAGGAACTTCCCAACAACCCACTTCACTATGGAGCTCATGAGAGTTCGTTCTAATCTTGGCTATACTAATTTTCTTCTTTGATCTAGTTAAAATAGAGAGATACTTTTGATCTTCTAGAATGGGATTGTTGACCTCCTTATAATATCTTAATTTTCTTTTAGCTGCTAAATCTTTCTCACACCACAATTTTTATTTAAACTTAGAAATAACAATATTTTTAATGTTTTGCAGTGCAACATTCTCGTCAATCTCCCAATTGTTTAACCAGGCCCTGGTGTCTTTATACCAACCTTGTTTGAGCCTTAGGCAGTTTTGGCTGGAATTTAAAGCTAGCTTAGGAAGTCCATGGTCTCATATGTTATTGAGTTTGTGCTTGTACAACAAAAGCCTAGTCAGAGCTAGGCTCTCAATAGGGGAAAGACCCACTTCTATAAGGAGAATAGGATAGGTTGTATTCTTTTAATTTTGAGGTTATACGTTATAAAACACTTCTATATTTTCTTAATATTTCTCCAGGATTCTCTAGAGATGCTGCAACCCCAAACCTCACATCCATATAAGATAACAAGAGTGACTAAAGTTTCAAAGAGGAACTTCTTTCTATCCCACATTACGAGGTTTGTCGTTTTATAATCATTATCAAGACCAAATAAGATTTCCACCCCCCATTAATCCTTTTCTCAATGCTATAGTTCGAGTTGAGCTTGTGATGAATATCAATTCCTAGGTACTTGTAAGAAGACACTTCCTCCAAGTTACTATTAGCATACATAAAATTAGCGTAAGTGTCCTTCTTGGATTTGATAATCATAACTTTTGTTTTGTCAGCCTTAACAGTCATACCCATGGTATAACAGAAATCCTGAAGAAGTCTAAGTTGCTTATCAAGATCACATGGGCACCTTGCGAGAAAAAAAATATCGTCAGCATAGAGAAGAAGGATGATGACTATCCCAGCTAAGATCATGCCAGCACAACCTGCTTCCTCTAAACAACCTTCTAGATTGTTTTATTTGTGTTCATCATTAATCAATATAAACTAATAATTTAGTAGTTTTAGATTTAATTTGTATGTTCATTATTAATCAACATAAATTAATTAGCATGATTTTGCGACTAAATTAAAAAAAAAAAAATGGCATAAGATATGCATGTTCATCTAATTTGAAAAC
Organism: Pinus taeda; assembly: GCA_000404065.3. Taxonomy (NCBI): domain Eukaryota; kingdom Viridiplantae; phylum Streptophyta; class Pinopsida; order Pinales; family Pinaceae; genus Pinus; species Pinus taeda. The sequence continues at coordinate 81,810 of APFE030307114.1, forward strand.
AAAAAGTTACATATGTTAATTACAATACTAAATAATATCAAGTGGAACTATAAATAATTTCAACCAAATAAATTGTATTATATAAAATGTCAAGTATTACAATATGAGTTTCCATGGTGGGGAACTCATGTATGCAAACCTTAATTTCAATAAATTTAATATTGTCAACGTTGGTACTTCAAGGACCTTATAATTAATTTAGAAATTAATTCTACCTACCTACACCCTTCCCTTAAGTGATCACCCTCATGCGATCTCAGGCTAAATCTGTGGGCTTATTTATCCAGTTAAAAGACCCTTGTTTTTCATCCTTAGGGTTTGTTTGTCACTTCTGCTTATTCGTTGCGGTTTGTGGAGGTTCTCTATCTGTGTGAAATGGCTTCGGCTTCTTCTTTGCGTGGCCTCTGTCTTCATGAGACACACATTCTTGGTAACACTATTCGTTTTGTTACTATTATCCTTCAACTTCTGCTCGGATTTCCACAGTTTAGTATGTGACTTCTATAACCGTCTTCCACATGTTCAATAGGTATTGGCTTCGCTCCTAAGCATCTCAGCTTCGTCACGCACATGTAAGTCTTTTGTTCTAATTCTTTCCATCAAAATTTGTCTTCGTTTTACTGATTTTTGGGCTCCTTTGTGAGCAGGTAAAACCCTTTGTACCCTCACTATGATGGAGTTCTACTCATGCTTATTTTGATCTTCTCATCTTCTAGTTCGATGACTTGTCTCTCTACGTAAGTTATCAATGGAATTCTTCGCTTCCTCCCTTTGCAGTCTTGCCTGTCAATCATATTTCTCTATCTTTTTTATTTGGGTATTTTGTTATGGTTGTAGGTATCAAACCTGGATAGCTCCTTGCTAAATTCAAGGCCAAATCTCCCCTGTGCGAAAAGGGTAGGGCCTTTCCTTTGTGACTGGTAGTTTAGTTGCATTAAAAAACTTAAAACCCCAAGAGGGTTTTTGTCATATCATATTCTTGAGCAATATTGTGCTTGTCTTAGGTTTGTTTGAATACATTATTGGTTTTGTGAGCAAGGTAGAACCCGTTCGTTTGATAATACGTGTATTTTTATAAACCCTTGTTGGGTTTGTTGTTCAATACCATCTGGAGCTCATCCAATGTTATGTCCAGTTCGATGTATATTTTGGACTCTTTGAAATGAAAATAATTTAGATTCTATTTATCAAAATATTTTTGTAAAATGTACCTGTCGTATCTTCTTTGAAATGTTGTACTAGCTCAGTTTGTTTCTACTGTAATCTTGATTTGAAATACATTGTTCCTTCCTGGTTCAATTAGATTGTAGATAATTTATTGTTCCTCTTTGTTTAATTTGAATGCATTTTGGTTCATGATCCTGGTTCCTGTGTTGTTAGTTTGTTTATCTAACAGAACTCAGTATGTGGTTAACAATCTATTTAGCCTTAAGATGTCGAGAATGTCACATATAGTTACAGAGAATTTATGATAATAAGATGCTTCACACACACAATTTCTCAAATCAATTATTTTTTATTTTTCTTCTTCCATAAGATGGCAGGCCCTCACCTAGGTGGATCTGGGTTTTTTTTGTACCTTTCCAACATTCCCATATGGTTGAGAAACTGTCTTTTAGTTTCGGAATAATTTATTGAAACGAATCCCTAACATTTTAACTAATCCTAATCTAATTGTTCTTTTAATTGCAAATTACAATGGCTATGTTAGCCCAAATTTAACCTAAAACAAAATAAAATTCAAAAACTTCTTCTTTTGTCCAGCAGAAGAAATCAATTCCAGTTGTCACATTTTAGTGGATGCTCCTGCATCAAGCTTCCAAGGTAAATTAAACTCATGGCTCATGTCTATGAGCTCTTCAATAGAGTACCCAGCGCTTTGAATTTGGGCAACGTCCAACCAAGAACAATCTTCAATAGGGCAGTCCTCCATTTAACCAGATATTGTAAATATTCCTTCCTTCATGTCTTCCTGGCCACTTATGTGTCTAATATCTATTCAATTTCCAAATGCTTTGCTGGAGGCATTTGTCTAATCCATGATTCTTCCTCATTCTGGGTGTCCCATGTTCATCTCTTCATACGGTCTTCCAAATCAACAGCAATGTAAGGGTATAAATCTACCACATTAAAAATGGGTGAGATTCCTATACCCGTAGGTAACTGCAACTCATAAGCATTTGCTGAAAACTTCTAAAGGATTCTACAAGGTCTAATCTTTTTCATTTTCATTTTTTTGTATTCGCCTTTAGGAAAACTCTCCTTACGTAAGTGTGCCAATACCAGGTCTCCTACTTCGAATTGTACCTCCCACCTTTTTAAATCTGATCTTTGTTTGTATTTTTAGCTACTATCTTGTAGCTTCAATTTTTACCTGTTCATGTAGATCGATGATTTCCTTCACGAAATCTTCACCATCAGCACTCCTGCGCTCCAACTGACCCAAATTCCACAACTCATTTATTCCATGTGGGTGCATTCCATATAGGATTTGGAATGGACTTCTACCCATTCTTTTGTTGGGCGAGTCATTATAAGCAAACTCTACTTGTGCAAGCACACGATCCCACTGTCTACAATTTTCACCAACCAGACTCCTTAGTAGATTTCCTTGACTCATGTTCACAACTTTAGTTTTCCCATCTGTCTGTGGGTGATAAGCTGAGCTGAAGTTCAGTTTGGTGTCTCAATTCTTCCACAAGGTTCGCCAGAAATGGCCTGTGAACTTTACATCCGAGTCCGAGATGATGGATTTCGGCAAGCCATGTAATCTTACTATCTCTGAAAAGAATAAGTGTGCTACATGTGTGGCATCACTTGTCTTTTTGCATGGAATGAAATGTGCCATCTTGATGAAACGATCCACCACCACCATGATGGAGTCGAATCCCCACTATGTCTTCAATAGACCTACGACAAAGTCTAAACTGACTGAGTCCCATGGTATGTTTGGAATGGGTAAGGGTGTATACAACCCTGCATTCTAGGTGCATTCCTTTGCATGCTGACTCACTTTTCATTTGATCACGAATATCTACATATCTCTTCTCATCCTTGGCCAATAGTAAAAGTGGCTCAACTAATCCAAAGTCTTGTCTATGCCAAAATGTCCTGCCAAACCCCCATTGTGCTTTTCTTGGATCAAGTTCTGCCTCATTGAACATTCTAGAATACACAACTATCCTCCTTTGAACAGTAATCCCTCCTGCATGTTATAGTCCAACCATGGACTATTGTCTCTCAATAGTGGATTTTGGAAAGCTTCATAAGCTTCTTTAAAATCTGCATCCATTTCATACAAGTCCTTAAGATGTTTGAATCTTAATACTTGTACTACGTTTTCTTGAAATATCAAACTTCTCCTGCTTGATGCATCTGCCACTTTTTTGGATTGACCGTTGATGTGTTTCAAAACGAATGTAAAACTCTGCGAGTACTCCACCCACTTCGCATGTTTATGATTCATCTTGTGTTGTTGCATGATGTACTCTAACGCGGAATTATCTGCAAACAAGATAAATTCATTAGCCAATAAATAATGTCTACAATGCTTCAGTGCTTAGACAACTACATAAAATTCTTTATCATAAGATGTGTACTTTTGCCTACTCTCATTTAACTTCTCGCTGAAATAGGCTACTAGCTTATCTTCTTGGTTGAGTACTACACCAATGGCTATCCCACTGACATCACAGCAAACTTGAAAAAGCTTGTTAAAGTCTGGTAATCTTAGAACTGGTTTTTCAGTGATTTTATTTTTTAGCAACTGAAAACTCCTTCAGCCGACTCTGTCCAATGAAAGGTTGATTTTCCTTTTTAATAGTATCTATCATGGTTGCACAAATTCCACTGAAATTTTTAATAAACTTCCAATAGAAACTCCCGAGTCCATGAAAACTTCTTACTTCAAACAAAATCTTAGGAGATGGCCAACTAACTATGGCTGCAACCTTCTTTGGATCCATCTTCAACTCATTCTCAGAAATCACAAATCCCAAATAAATCAACTCTTTCTTGAAAAAAGAACATTTTTTTAAATTTATTAGCAATTTATTTTGCTGCAATTTTTCTAACACATACCTGACATGTCGAAAATGTTCATCCTTCATCTTGTTGAATATAAGTATATCATCTAGATACATGATCACAAACTTGCCAATAAATTCTTTCGGCATCTCATTCATCAAACACATGAATGTACTGGGAGCATTGCTCAGTCCAAATGGCATGATCAGCCATTCAGACAAGCTTTCATTGGTCTTGAAAATTGTCTTCCATTTGTCACCTTCTCGAATCTTGATCTGGTAATAGCCACTTTTTAGATCTATCTTTGAAAAGTACAATGATTCACTCAGACAATCCATCATATCATCCATCCGTGGTAAAGGAAATATATACCTGATAGTAATTTTGTTTATCGCTCAGGAATCAGTGCACATCTGCCATTCGCCACCTTTATTGGGAGCTAAAACGGTCAGAACAGCATAAGGACTCAAACTCTCTCGAATCAACCCTTTATCCAACAACTCTTGTACTTGTTTCCTAATCTCCTCATTGTCTTTCAGACTCATCCAGTAAGCAGCCTTGTTTGGAAAACTAGCTCCTGGAATAAAATCATTATGGTGACTAATGCTCTACTTCGGTGATAATTTATCTGGTAGATCATCCACCACAATATCACTAAACTCTTGCAGCATATCCTGTATCTCCATAAGAAAATCATTAATTTCAATATGTATCAATACTGCTCTTGGTCTCTGCACAACTACATAGTTTACCTCATTACCTTCAATTTATCGCAAAAACTCCTTTCTGCCTATCAGCAATGCTTTTGTCCCACTAGTTTCTGCAGCACTTTCTATTTTCATGGGAACTAGCATATGCTTTATCCCATCTTTCACAAATATATAACAATTCTTCTCTCCATCATGGACAACATTTATGTCATATTGCCATGGTCTTCCCAATAGAATATGGCACACACCCATAGGCATAATATCGCAAGTTACCTTATCCTTGTACTTGCCAATGTGAAACTCAACTTCACACTACTCATCAACCAACAGTTGGTGTCCTTTCTGCAACCAGGACACCTTATATGGAGTCAGGTGCTTCAACTTCTTCAAACCCAATTTTTCCACCATTTCAGTAGCTACCAGGTTATCAGTACTTCTGTTGTCTATAATTAATTTGCAGCATTTTCCATGCGACTTGCACATAGTCTGGAATAATGCCTTCCTCTGTGTCAGGTTAGCTACCTCCTTAGCTGGTTTTAGTAGAACGTTGTTCAACACCAAGGCTTCCCCTATTTCAAGCACATTTTCCACCTCCTGTGGTGGTGCCTCTGCTACATCAGGTTGAGAAACATATGCCCCCCTTTATGCAACTTGCTCATTTTTAGGACATTCAAAAGACTTGTGTCTCCATTTGTGACACTTGTAACATTGATAGGCTTTTCCTCTACCTCTGCCATTAGCTTTCCAATTTGGTATGGCCTTCCTCCTCTAGTGTTACCTTCCCTCTCAGTCTGTCTCGAAGTCTTTGAACTGCTACCCTCTTCATTGCTATTCACAATTCTACCTCTCCCAAAGGACTGTCCTCTTCCTCTACCAAAACCATGTTTTTTTTTTTCATTCTGCTTTTTCATAATCTTCTCTTCTGCCTTCAAAGCACTTTGATATGCCTCCTCTATAGTCTTAGGGGAAAGAATATTTATCTTTTCTAGGATCTCCATTCATAGACCATTTAGAAATCTCGTTGCCTTCTCGGGGGTATCTGCAACATACCCAGCTCTCAGGTTTAATTTATAACACTCTTTAGTATATTCCTTTATAGTCATCATTCTTTGTCTCAAGTTCTGCACCTGTTTGTAAAGGGTAATTTGGTAATCTTTAGGCAGAAATTTACTTTTTATCTTTGCAATCATTCTATCCCATTTTTTTATCAGTGGTTTGTTCAATCTCCTCCTTTCTTCCCTCACACTATCCCACCACAGTTCTGCATGTCCTTTTAACTAGGTAGCAAAAAACCTGATTTTCCTATCCTCACTATTTATTCATACTCAAAATATTTATCTAACTCACTTATCCAGTCCAACAATGCCTCTATGGACAAGTTGCCATCATAGTTAGAAAGTTCTAGTCTTGGCTTGCTACTAGCCATCAAAACTGATTTCAACAGTTTGATCTCTAGTCCCTCCTCCTCCGACCCATCTATTGTTGTTGTGTTTTCATCCTTGTTGTCATATCCACCTTCAGGATCTCTGTGCCTTCCCACTTCCACTGCTGCCAAACATGCAATCAAAGTTCTGATCTCTTCTTGTAGCCCTTCATCTACTACTCCTTTGATGGCTCTACCTCGACCTCTTCTTCCTTCCTCCATCTTCACTGAAAGAAGAGAAACCTAGCTCTGATACCACAATTGGTGGGGAACTCAAGGATGCAAACTTTAATTTCAATAAATTTAATACTTTCGGTGTTGGTACTTCAAGGACCTTATAATTAATTTAGAAATTAATTCTACCTACCTACACCCTTCCCTTAAGTGATCACCCTCATGTGATCTCAAGCTGAATTCGTGTGCTTATTTCTCTAGTTAAAAGACCCTTTTTTTTCGTCCTTAGGGTTTGTTTGTCACTTCTTGTTCGTTGCAAGGCCTAAGAGAAATGAGAGGGCAAGGGTTTCGACCTTGTGACCGCTTGTGGTTTTTGGAGGTTCTTTGCCTATGTGAAATGGTTTCGGCTTCTTCTTTGTAGGGCATTTGTCTTCACAAGACACACATGCTTGGTAACACTATTCGTTTTGTTACTATTATCCTTCAACTTCTTCTTGGAATCCCACAGTTCTGTATGTGACTTCTATAACCGTCTTCTGTGTGTTCAAAAAGTTTTGGCTTCGCTTCTGAGCACCTCGGCTTTGTCACGCACAGATAAGTCTTTTGTTCTAATTCTTTCCATAAACATTTGTCTTCGTTTTACTGATCTTTGGGCTCCTTTATGAGCAGGTAAAAACCCTTTGTACCCTCACTATGATGGAGTCTTACTCGTGCTTATTCTGGTCTTCCCGTCTTCTGGTTCTATGACTTGTCTCTCAAGGTAAGTTATCAATGGAATTCTTCGCTTCCTCTCTTTGCAGTCTTGTCTGTGAATCATATTTCTCTGTCTTTTTTCTTTGTGTATTTTGTTGTGGTTGCAAGTATCAAACTTAGATAGCTCCTTGCTAAGTTCGAGGTCAAATATCCCCTGTGTGAAAAGGGTAGGGCCTTTCCTTTGTGATTGGTAGTTTAGTTGTGTTAAAAACCTTAAAACCCAAGAGGGTTTTTTTCATATCATATTCTTGAGCAGTACTGTGCTTGTCTCGGATTTGTTTTAATACATTATTAGTTTTGTGAGCAGGGTAGAACCTAGCCATTTGATAATATGTATACTTTTATAAACGCTTGTTAGGTTTTTTGTTTAATACTGTCTAGAGCTCGTCCAATGTTATGGCTAGTTTGATGTATATTTTGGACTCCTTGCAATGAAAATAATTTATATTTTGTAAAATGTACCTGTGGTTTCATCTTTGCAATGTTGTACTCGCTCAGTTTGTTTCGACTATAATCTTGATTTTAAATACACTGTTCCATCCCGGTTCAATTCGATTGTAGATAATTTATTGTTCCTCCTTGTTTAATTTGAATGCATCTTAGTTCATGGTCCTGGTTACTGTGCTATTAGTTTGTTTAACAAACAGAAATCAGTATGTGGTTAACAATCTATTTAGCCTTAAGATGTCGAGAATGTCACATATAATTACAGAGAATTTATGAAAATAAAATGCTTCACACACACAGTTTGTCAAATCAATTATTTATGATTATTCTTCTTTCGTAAGATGGCAAACCCTCACCTATGTGGATCTGGTTTTGTTTTGTACCTTTCCAGCATTCCCATATGGTTGAGAAATTGTCTTTTAGTTTTAGAATAATTTATTGAAACTAATCCCTAACACTTTAACTAATCATAATCTAACTGTTCTTTTAATTGCAGATTACAATAGCTATGTCAGCCCAAATTTAACTTAAAACAAAATAAAATAAAATTCAAAAAATTCTTTTGTCCAGCAAAAGAAGTCAATTCCAGTTGTCACCTTTTAGTTGGACTCTCCTACATCATTCCAACTTAATATTGGTTGGACTATAATTTACACATGAAATATCATTTCATCAGTTCAAAATCTTATTATTTTGTTGCAAGGCTTTGCAGGTGAATTCATCAACTTTGAAGATTTGACCATCAGTCTTTATGTGTGTGTATTATGTGGGATATTGTATCTATGGGTATACCAATTCTCTTCTCTCTCTCTTTTTTCATTTTTCATTGTAGTGTTATTTTTCTCCTCTTTCTTCACTTCTTGCTTCTAACCATCAATATTGAGTTCATTTTATGAAAACGAAAGAGGATACAATGTAGAGTATAAGACATGAAAGATGATGAACAATAGAATATAAACTAAAGTAAACTATAAAGGATTTATACAACATATACCTCACATCATCAATGACAGTGTCATTTTTCCCCATAAAAGCAAGAAACTCAAACAAGTTTTCTTCAATTGGATGATAGTGGCCTCTATATGGCCAGATGACTTGTATAAACAAAGAAAATAAAATGTTACCATAGAAAAAACAACCTTAGTAAACTTAGTATTCAACCTTCAGGGAAAGCTTAGACATAATCATGGCAACTAAATTACATGTTAAAAATATCAAGTTGTATATTACTTATACAATGTGGGAGTACAAACAGAACTCCTATAAAATTCCAAACCTAAGTCTAGAATAAAATGAAATGAAGTAAAAAGGATATGATAATAGGATAGCCTTGTATACATGTATATAACAGGATAATGTAGTAGGCTAACTGAATAAGTCTAGGGATGGAGAATGTAGTAGGCTAACTGAATAAGTCTAGGGATGTCAAGAATGCCCAAGTTTGATGAGCATTTCTTCAGATAAGAACTACTATTTGGTTCCATTATCACATATGAATAAGTCAACCAATATATATCAAATTATTAATGTTTTTCTTATATTTATGGATCACTACAGTATAAGTGGATAAATTTCAAAGAAAAATCCCTTCCCATTGTGTTCTTGACCCATGGTATAATATATTAGTTGTGATTTGGAGCAAATTTCCAACATCCAAAATATATATCAATCACCACTAGTAATCTCCCAAACAAGAATCAAAATTATGTAGTAATCACCACTAGAAATCCGCCAAATAGCATCATTATGGAACGTAACTTTCAGAATCCAGTTTCTATATGATTCTTGAATGGAAAATCCACACTGAATTCCAGCACCAAACTTCCAATTTGAGGGAACAAATGTGGCCATCCTAACGTATTTTGGAGGCTAGATAATTCAGTCCCTTGAGCCAAGACCCTTATATTTATTTAAAAGGTCAATCACTCAACTCAAAAAATTAGTGATTATTATAATGAAAAGACAAAATAGGAGTAGTTTTGATATGTTTTACAAATTTACATGGAAAGCACCAATAGTTTTCCCATATTTACCATACTTGTAATTTCCAAGATATAACACATCGATTGATCTTTTACAACAAATACTTGATTCAATACAAATAAAGACTTAACATATTACAACAATACCACCAATGATTGATCCTCAATTAGATCAAACTAGTTAGCAAAAAAAATTCAAGAAAGAGCAACAAATAGAAATAACAAATCCATCAATTACTAATGAATCAAAAAAGGATAAGCTTTTTGCTGAAGCTTGATAAACAACTATAAATATTGACAATCCACTACAACTAGTGATCTCATTCAAAGAGAAATATTACCTAGAGAACTCACCTTTCAAACTATTTGATCTATCCATGAAGCTTCTTGTTATCCTCAAAACAGAATTCACATTCAATCTTTTAGGTTTCTAAATCTACCCAATGGCCCTCCCAAATGAAGTAGTGAATTTCATTGATTTTCATAAAATGCTTATGGTACTGAAAAAATATAGTTTGACCATGTGATAGACAATCCAAGCAATCAAGTAAAAAAAAATGTACTATATTTCTTAGAAGACTTCATGTTAAAAGGAAAACTTACATATTTCAAATAGAAAAATTAGCTTAACACAGATGGTTGATATTACAAAACAATTGACTAGATATAAAACTACAGGTAGAACTAACAAAATCCTAATTGTAATACATTTGATTGATTACTCTAAGTGAAGCCAATTAGATACACATAAGTTTTTCGTTTTCAGCTTTCTTTCCCATATCTTTATTGGAGTTTGAAGCTAACTTGCATGCATCTCGCAAGGTTGTTTTAGCAAGATATATATGTTGCATTCTCATATTCCACAATTTATTTTCCATGAACAATCGTAGCACGTATTGGAGGAATTTGGTTTCTACATCAACTGAGTTTTTTGCTTTAACCTTCTCTTTACTTAAGGGATTGATCCTTCCCCTCCTTCTTGGTTATCAATCTCACCTTTCTCCTATAGCCAACATAGAAATAATTTGGGTTCAAGAAGAATAAATACACTCATATGATGGCTTCAAGTTTGAAAGGATGAATTTTTATTATTTAACTACTAGTAAAAAAGTGATATTGAGACCTTAAATATAACCTAACCTTTTATGTGAAGTGGTTTGTTGCATATGCCCATGCTAGCACAACATCACTGAAAATAAATGGTCAACAATAATTAAAAAAAATCCATAGCATGAGCATTGGCTTAGTCTTCATAAATAAACATAAACCATTTCAAACTACAAGGAATAAACAAAAAGAACACCATTGATATAAATTCACAGAATATTAGCAACAAAAAATAAGTGAATTTTTTAGGTCGTAGCTCAAAGCCTTGTAGTGGGAAGATGCCCCCAAGCTTGAGTAATATCTACATGCAAGGGAATGAATTGTGGCACTTGTTTCTTACGTTTACTAGGCATAGTTGTAATTGGAGCTCCAATGTTTTCTTTAAATAAATAATATTGGATTTGATATGCAATGTGGCCCTCCATCATTGGAAATGACACAACTATTGGGATTCACATAGCTACTGCAGATTCAACTTCTTCCAAGTCTGACTAACTAGTGTGGCTGGTAATTATTCGTGTTAATCCTGATCGAGGGAACAAATGATCAATATCTCTCCCCAAAGAAATCTATTGAGAGTTTAAAGTTCCAGAACTTCCAAATTCACACAAAATCTTATACATGGTAGCGACTTGCATGGCTAAGAGTCTCTCACTAGTATGAGGCCCAAAATACATTAATTTGGAATTCACAATTTGTTGATTCAAAATGGTTTCTATCACCCACTCCTAAAGACAACTATGAATATCCATAATATTATGATTGTAGTCTTGATTTTGCAACCAATTTTGCATAATTGAAGTCATGCCTTGATTGGAGACTTCTTCATGTCTCTCTTTGATTCCTTGAGAAAAAGGAAGCATTCTCACAATTGACTGGAAAAAGATACCCATTGTTGTTGTGTCCTATGTGTAGTCCCAAATTTGAACTCTCCTATCCTATAATGAGGGTTCATTGTTTGATCGAGGGATTTTTCCTTCAGATTTGGATCAATACAACCACTATCAGCATCTATAATCTTTAGCATTTTCACTATTTTTCTATCAAAATCAATTTGCATGGTTGTCATTAGAGACAACCTATTAGAAGAAACATATTGATGGTGAGGAGCATCAAATGGTTAAGATGCTTGGCTCTCAATAGGATCATCACTGCAAGAATCACTTTATTGTTGGGTAGGTGGACATGTAGCACAAATATTTATTTTCAATTGGGAATCTTGCACAGATGTGGGATTGCTTTTCTCTTACTTATGAGTAAAAATACTTGAATGAAAAAGGGAAGAAACAAATGTAGTTGTGCCCGAATGATTTTTTTACAATAAAAAATGTCTTTGATCTTGCCCTTAAGACTATAATATAGACAACTAAGGTCTTGCTCCAAATGTCTAAAGTGGCAATGTGGTTTTTTCTACTGGCAGACCCATCACTAAGGTTTGAGGACTAGGACTCGCACTCAATTCAATTCTATCAGAAGTCATCTGTTGAAATGAACTTTCTTATTTTGACAACACTCCCACGGAGGGTGGCTACTAAGAACTAATTAAATATGGTCTAACGGTTTGGCCATGAAATAAAGCTATTGGCTTTCCTACCATGTTGAATTTCATCTAATCCAAACGTGACATATAGGGTTGTAAATTATTTCCAGGTCTGCCAATTGATGGTCGAAATGAGTCAAAATTATTTGGAAATACCCTCTCATCTCCCATTGACATCCTTTTCAGATTTACCAAAGTAGTTTTGTGGGCATTAAGTAGATTTCAAAACTCGGCTATCTAAGGCCTTCTAGAAGGTCTTGGTAGATGATGTGTAGAGTTTTATTGAGACACTTCTAGTTCCTTATCATAACTCCTTAGGCCAGACAATTGTATTTACAGGCATAAACTGATGGCTTTTGCCAAGTCCATCTTGAATGAGTAAAGCATTTTGATAATTGATTCGACTAAAAGGTCATGTTGAGTAGGTGAGAGAGCCTTGTGTCTTAGTTTCCATTTATATAGTAGAATTTAAGGAAGAAATTCTAGACGGTGTCACTGAAAGGAAACTTAATATTATTTTCCCTAAACGGCTACATCTTGTGAGCCTTGAAGCTGATGAGTGGTGATTGTGTTACCCTACATGTTGGCCTATATTTGGGTGACTACACATGGAACTCTTGATTAAGGAATTGATATAAGTTGTCTAGTGGAATTTGGGTGTTGAATATATTATAACTGAATTAAAGGATGAATATCAGAGGCTGTGAAGTATGGAGGTTTGTCCAATTTACAACATTCTATTTTACACATGTTGGTGATGATTTAGAGGGAACACTTAATGGCATTATTGAGGTGTTAACTTGCAATATTTTTACTTCATCTATGTTGCATTAGACAGCTTCATCAAAATAGGGTGGTGTTAACTGACATCCCTAGAGGATTGAGGTAGAGGCAAAGGCTAAACAAGGAAAAGGTTGATACTAATGATGAGGATCCCAATATAAGAAATGGTAGAACATTGTTTATCAATTATGCTTGTCATTTAAATGTTATTGCTCAATTATTCATAATGCTTTGTTTCAAAATTTCAAAAATCTTTTGGAATCATGGTCTGGAATCCTCAAAATATAACTTTTTCATTAAAATTTATTATTTTAGTAACTAAATCATTGATATCATATTGGTCTGATTCCAAGTCCAAGTGAACCCTCCACCAATTCCATGTCAGACCCCAAGTTTTAAAACATTGGTTAGAATAACAAAATTGCCATTGTCTATTCCTCTCGATTGAGTCTTATGTCCAAGGTGTAAGATTCTAAGAGAGAAAAATAAATTTTATAGCAACAAAATGGACTTGGAAGAAGTGCAATAAGGGACTAAACTTGCTTGCCAAAAAACCCAGATATCTACAAAAGAGGGAGGAATGTCACAATATTAATCTAGAGTTATTTCTCAATTATTGATTTGTCATTAGGCAGTGATTGATATGGTGTTGGGACTATCATACTATATCATGGATCTTATAATATATTAGCATCTAGTAACTCTAACTATATTAAATATGATTGTTATGTAGTAGTGCAAAGTGGTAGTGTATAATTCCAGGCATAACTCTGACCTGCACTCTAGATCTGAAAGTCATCCATAGCTCCAGCAAGTGTAGGAAAACTTGTTGATGATATTGTTATTGCAAATCTGGGCCTAAATCATTTGACAATTGACCAATGGAATTGATGGTTCCCCATCATATGAGGATGTGGATCTTGGAATGACTCCATGATCATGTGCTCAAAATTATGTTCAAAAACCAAAGTTGTCAAAATGGTGTGGAACATGAATGACCATGTAGTGCTCATCATCTTGAATACGGTGTAACTCGTTTCATGGGAAACGAATGCCATATGCTCCCAAAAATGTGATATGTTCCATTTTTCAAACAATTAAAAGAAATATGACAAAGGAAATGACATGCCAGAGTCTTCAGCGAATGGGAAAGAGTTAAGTGGTAGGTTGTCGTTGGCCCCGCATTTCGCAGATAGCAGAAGGAAGAGCTCCGTGGTTAAGGAAATCAGCCCCCAGCACTACCAAGTTGTGATTTGCGATATTACAATTGTAGATCAGAGGTAGGTCGACGATAAAGAATCAGACTGAGAGCGAAGCCAGAGTGCGACGCGATAAATCACAATGGCACATCACATGGATCAAGTGTGTTTATAGAATCAGCCTCGACAGAGTCAAGTTGTGATTGTGATATCGTTATCTCATATCGTACAACACAGCAACCCGTTATGGAGAATCACCCCTACTCCGGTCGATTGCGATTTGCGATGGAACTATTGGTGCCAATAGTTTATGGCGGCCACGTGTCCTCCTAATGGTTGGCTAAAAATTTGGTTGGCAAGACAGGTCAAAGGCCAAGGTCGAACCTGTGACCTCTCATACAACGCTAAGGTTTACCGTTGAGCCCGCAGCATGTGACTTAACAGATTATGGTCGTAGATTATATTTTAAATTATGTTGACCATCAGGTTGGGGCGAGACCCCCAGCATAACCATCAATGGCCCTCCCATGTGAACACCTCATCCGTGGAAATTATGTTTCCGCCATGGTGACTGCATCACCAACCACTAGTCCAAACACGCATGTGACCACCTTATCTGCAGGCCGTGACATTTGTTTTATAACCGTCGGTGAGGTTATGGGCGGAATTAGCCGTCCTACAATTTCTCACACTGTGCGGTGAAATATTTGCCCAGTTAGGACTTTTTGGGGCTAAATTGGAAGATCATGCTCGATTTGGAGAAATTTGTGGAGCAAATAGTGGGCTAACTAGAAGAGGTCATAACTTCTTCAGTTTTTGACCAAATTGTATGCAAAAATAGGCTAGGTAACCTTTTTTGGACATTTCTGACTCGTTGGAGCATGTTTAAGAAGCATTTGAGCATTGTAAACACATATTTTTGTACTATTGATCATAATAGAGAGGGCCAAGCCATTGGAAGCTGGACCAAGGAGACGTAGCCCAAGAGGGGTGAACTTCTTTATCATGTTCATGTTGTACTTTGTTTTTGATGATTTTCTGTACATGTTTATGTTATTGTTTAATCTCTTATTTACGTTAAATTTCTCATAAAATTAACATAAAAACTCATCATTTCACTTGCAAAAATTCATGAATCCTTAACCACAATGAAAGCATTTTGTTTCTAATCTGAGGAGGATCTTAGCATAGGAATCTAATATTCTAAATCAGAACATTTTTGGTATCAGAGCTTTAGGTTTTCTTTGTGAAAGAAGGATTTAACTGTTTTCAAGTTTATGTCATGCTTACAAGGTTAAAACTCAAAAGAGGAGAAGGGAATCTGGCTGGAAGCCCTGAAGTTGGGTCAAGGGGAAGGAGAGCAAGGTTGCCACAATCTCAAACACCAGTTCAGCCTTGAGTTACAGTTGACACTCCAGAGATCATGTCTCGTGAAGGACAATCTACAAACATGAAAGAAGATGAGAAGACCTTCAGAAAGGATTTCTTTGACATGATAGAGATGGTGAAGGTCCTCTATGAAGAGAGGAATACCAGGTTGCAAGGGGAAATTTCCAAACCTCCCAAAGGAGAAGGATCTTCAGGAGGAGGTAATGGAAATGGAAACAAACCTTCACCCTCTCCACCATCTTCTTCATATTGTTCTTCACAAGCATCTTCACCCTCTTCCACTAACACAACCCTAATACTAATACTCATCATCATACTTCAAAAGGAACTGGTAAATCACCTTTTTTAAAACTTGATGTTAAATTGAGTTGCCCATGTATAATGGTGAAGTGAATGTAGAGAATCTTGATAATTGGATTCTTCAGTTGAAGGTCTATTGCAAGATTCAAAACCTTCAAGAGGATGAAATAAAAATTCAATTAGCTTCCTTGAGAATGGAGGGTGCAACACTAGTATGGTGGGAATTACAAACCCAGGAGGAGATTAAAAAACATAGTAAGATCTCAATTTCTTGGATTGATTTCATTGTTGCAATCAAAAGAAAATTCTACCCTCTAGCTCATATGCAGAAATCCATGATGAATTAGCAGAACTTTAGACAGCTTAAAGGTCAAAATGTGCAAGATTACACCCAAGAACATAGGAGCTTGACATAGTTACCTTAGGCATATTATTTTAATGTTTAATCCAAATAATCTAGATGATGTGTGTGTGCAAGCCACCCATCTTGAGGCAAGAGGGAAAAACACTCCAGAAGAAGGTAGTAAAAATCCATTTAAGGGTAAAGAGAAAGAAAAGGGTTTCAAGGGAAAGAAAAATGAATCCATTAAAAAGGAAGGAGATAAAACAATATGTAAACATTTTTCCAGAGAGGGTCACGATGAAGCTTATTGTTGGAAGCTTCATCCCGAAATGAAACCACAGAAATTCAACAACAAAGGAAAAGAAAAGATAGTTGTCGTCATTCAAGAGGATTTGGGATTCGATTCGATTGATGAAACTAAAATTATAGCCATGGGGATAAAAGGAAAAGAATCCATTGCTAGCACTAGTATATCAAATTTTCACACTAGCACTCAAAATGAGGAAACAAAGATTGAATTATTTCATGTGAGGGCAATCTCAAAACATACAAAAATCAACACACTTTTTTATAGTGGGTCTCAAGCTAATTTGATATTTGATGACTTTGTAAAGAAACTTAATCTTGAAACCATTTTACACTCTAAGCCATATCCATTGCGTTGGATATGCAAGGACACAAACTTATTGGTTACAAGAAAATGTATTCTTCGGTTTACAATCACAACAAAATTCATTGACGAAGTTGAGTTAGATGTTGTACCACTTGATATATCAGGAATTGTTTTGGGTAGTCCTTACCTTTATGATAGAAAAGAAATCTTCTATCGTCATGAAAACAAGTACCACTTGTTCAAGGATGGTGTGGATTATATTATGCGAACTCATCGCAAGAAACTAAATCTTTCATTTGTTAATGCAGGGGAAATGAAAAGACTAGTGAATTCAAGCAATAATTTAGTGCTTTTTATGATCAAACCCAATGTTAATAACTATTATGAAGTGTTTGATGGTGCTAATTCAAAATTGAAAACTGATTTGGTTGATGTAGTTAACCATGATAATGAGGTGTTTTAGAAAACAAAAGGGTTTCCTTCCAAGAGGAGAAGCCAACATGAAATACCATTGCAGCAAGAGTGTCTTCTTCCTAACATTGGCATGCACGGGATGTTAAGAATGGAAAGTGCAGAAATAACAAAACAAACCCAAGGATTTTATAATAAAAGGATCATTCGAACTTCTCCCTTACCATGTGGTGCACCCCTTGTTTTGATGCCCAAGAAGAATGGTAAGAATTTCATTGAATGAGATTCAAGAAGTGGTTTTCATCAAAGTAGATTTGTTGAAGGAGACATATGAAAGACAACATTCAAAACCAAGCAAGGTTTGTTTGAATGGATTTTTATGATTTTCGGTCTTTTCCATGTTCCTACTACTTTCATGCATATGAAGCAAGATGTATTGCAGCCACTTCTAGACATGATAGTGTACTTGAATGACATTTTCATTTTCAGAAAATTTCATTATGAACATGTCATGTATGAGAAACAAATACTTGATGTCTTATGTCAAGAACATTTGTTATTGAAGATATCAAAATATATGTTGGATAAAGCTTATTTGATGTACTTCGGTCATGATATTGGAGAAGATGAGATGAAGTTAGACTTCTCCAAGATTGAATGCCATTATGGATTGGTCAATTCTTAAGATAGTCATTTGGATAAGAGGTTTTTTGGGAGCAGCCCAATGTTCGAGGAAATATTTTGTTAATTTTTCTTGTATTGTGGCTCATTTGCATTCTTTGGTAGTTGTGCAAAGGATCTTCCAGTGAGGCAAACAACAAGAGGCATTTGATGCTTTAAGAAAAAATATTAGTTCAACCTTTATACTTTTTCTTCTAAACTTCAAAAATTCATTTGAGTTTCACGTTGATGTATGTGACTATGCCATGGGTGCAGTCTTTTTGCAATGTGGTAAGCTCATTTCATTTCATTCAGAAATTTTCAATGGTTAAGTGTTTAAGTCACAGCGATAAGGGAACTTTCATTGGATGGGTTTTCTTCTACCATTCCACATGGTCAAAAGGTATAAGAAATGTATAAGTGACAAGTTTTTTTGATGTACTTTCTAGGCCTATCGTTTGTGTAATTACTATCCTCAAGCATAATTTTGTTTTACATGAAAGTTATGTTCAACAAAATACATACTTTCATGATGTATATTCAAGCTTGAGTCAAAGGAATCAAGTAGAGGATTGATTACCATTTGCATCATAATGTATTGTACCATCTTGGTAAGAAGGATGTTACTACTAATAGTAACATGGACAAAGCCAAATGGATAGAGTTTGGAAAGTTGAGGGAACTGTACCCTTAAATGTTGGACAACTGAAAGTGATCTTTTGGAGTCCAAAAGGCTTCCAGTGGAGAGGAGTTGCTCAAAATTATGTTCAAAAATCAAAATTTTCATAATGATGTGGAATCTAAATGACCGCATAATGATCATCATCCTAAATCCGACGCAACTCATTTCATGTGAAACATACACTGAATGCTCCCATAAACGTGATTTGTTCACTTTATTAAACAGGTAAAAAAATTACAGAGGAAATGACATCGTATAGTCTTCAACAAATGGGAAAGCGCCAAGTGGTAGGCTTCCATTAGCCCCACATTTCACAGATCATATAAGGAAGAGGTCATCGATTAAGGAAATCGACCCCTAGCACTACCGAGGTTGTGATTTGCGATATCGCAATCACAGATCGGAGGCACGTTGGTGGTAAAGAATCGACTCCAGAGTAAAGTCGGAGTGCAACGCAATAAATCACACATAACATGGATCAATTACGTTTATGGAATCACCCCCGAGAGAGTCAGGTTGTGATTGTGATATCACAATCACATATCACACAACAATGCAGCCCGTTATGGAAAATCACCCTTGCTCTTACCGATTTTGGTTTTTGATTGAACTATCAGCACCAATAGTTTATGACCGCCACGTATCCTCCTCATGGTTTGCTAAAATTTTGGTTGGAAAGATAGGTCGGAGGCCAGGGTCGAACCCGTGACCTCCCATACAACATCACCAAGGTTTACCGTTGAGCCCGAAACATGTGACTTAACAAACTATGGTCGCAGATTATATTTTAAACTATGTTGACCATCAAGTTAGGGGGAGACTGCAACCATAACCGTCAGCGGCCCTCCCATGTGAACACCTCGTCCGTAGCTCGGAGCAGTTATGTTGCCACCATGGTAAACACACTACCAACTTCCAGTCCAAACACCCATCTGACCACCTTATCTGTAGGCAATGACATTTTTTTATAACCGTTGGCGGGGTTATGGGCAGAATTAATTGTTCTACAATTTTGCCCGCCGCGTGGTGAAATATTCGCCCAGTTAGCGCTTTTTGGGATGAAATTGGAGGATCATGCCGGATTTGGAGTAATTTGCAGAGCAATAGTGGGCTAACTAGGAGAGGTCATAACATCTTTAGTTTTCAACAGAATTAGATGCAAAAAGAGGCTAGGTAGCCATTTTTTTGACATTCTAGACTCATTGGAGCAGGTTTCAAAAGCATTTGAGCATTGTAAACACATATTTTTACATTTTGAACAAAATAGAGAGGCCCAAGCCATTGGAAGTTAGACCAAGAGACATAGCCTAGGAGGAGTGAACTCCTTTATCATGTTCTTGTTTTAATGTGTTTTTGATGACGTTCTATACATGTTTATTATGTTTTACAGTCTCTTATTTATCTTAAATTTCTCATACAATTAACATAAAAATTCATCATTTCACTTGCAAAAATGCATGAGTCCTTAAGCACAATGAAATCATTTTGTTTCTAATCTAAGGAGGATCTTAGCACAACAATCTAATATTCTAAATCAGATCACTCCAGAACCATCAAGAAAACTCAATGATTTTTAGCATCACTTGTTTGCAAATAATAAAAAACCCAAATAAACCTTAATGTTATGGACATTGTTCCACTTTTAAATGCCACAGCAAAGTATATAAATCCAATATTAAAAAATGCAATGTCTTGTTTGAGAAATCAAAATATTTGAATATGTTATTTAGACAAAAATATATCCATGTAATTACTACAAACAATGAAAGTATCACTACATCTTTCCTACAATTTTATTCATTGAACAGAAATAGAAGTGTTTACCACATTTACTGAAATCATGTCGGGCATATTATTTGTCAAACTAGCTCTAATTTATAGTGGTTGTTTGAAGAATCAATAGTTGTCTAAATATCTTATTATCCTATTTGTGCATTTAAATAAAGGGCATTATTATTTCATATATCAATGAATATTGCCACCCTAACTTAGGATTGAATGCCAAGGGCAATAACAAGAAAGGGATACTACACAAGGATTCCTTTTTCTCACATTCTATCAAATTTGTTTGAAGCACTACCATGTTTTGGGAAATATATTTTATTATCACATGATTACTGTGCTTTTATAAACTATAATATTTCAATATGTAATTTAGACATAAACAAATAATTAAAGTTATGACAAACAATGTAAGGATCTCTTCTTTCCTACAAATTCTTTCTTCTCAAACAAAATTGTTCAGAAAATTTATTGAAACCATGTTGAGAAAATTAGAGTGTCTACAATAATGTAAACTACCAATCATAGAATCCCTTTTTCTCACATTCTACTAGATTCTTTAGTAGCATTACCATGTTTTGGAAGATATTTTATTATATTAATTTCATTTATTGCATTTTTAGGCATGTGAGAATCTTTGCGAAAATATTGTATTTTATTAAATTTGCAATAAATTCCATAACAACTGTAATTTTGATCATTTTATTACAAGCATAGACTAGGAACTAAGAAACCTATAATATATTCTAAAAAAACAATAGACCAGTACACTTAAAGTGGAGTGATGTTCGGTTCAAGGGTTTAACTTCTTAAGAAAATCATTTATCGAAAGGGGACCTTAATACAACCATCCATCCATTGGTTTTTCCATTCAATGCATTAGGGAACTTATAATGTATTCTCAAAAAATCCAATAGACCAATATGGTTGAAGTGAAGGGTGGAGGTGGGTTTGGTGTAGGGCTTTGAGAAAATCATCTTACAAGGGGACCTTAAGATAGTCATCAATCCTTTTGTTTATTCATTCAAAGCTAAATGGAAACGAAAAGCTAGTGGGACTTTGGGTAACTTATGTGATGGATGGATCATTAAGCCATCCAATTTTCCCATTCCAGTTGTAGCTTTTTGTCTTCACCACAAAAATTGCATCTAGAAAATGGATGATCTCAAAACTAGCATGTCAAAAGGGATAAAAAAAGGATTGGCATAACGAGAATGATGAGGCTAGGTGAAAATATGGGTAATTTTTGCCACAATAAATAACTCTCGGGGTTTAGCACCTGAGCTAAAAGAGTTGTGTGTTATGTGACACATCTACTAATCTTGATGTGTGTTTATAGAGTCCACTTTCTACATAAGAAAAGATGAAAAATGAAGATTCAGTGTGGGAATACCTTGGCATAGCGTTTTGTGATCTCAGTGAGAGGAATGAGAGCATCATGAATATTTTCGCCAATCAGTATCAACCAAATACACAAGAAGTAACTCGAAGGTTGTGGGAAAAATGGTATTTCCTCCTAGAGAAATATCAAAAGTGATCCAAGAACGCTTGACCAATGCTATAATTACTTGATTCACGAACATCTTCGTGTTCAGTATTGACAACATGCTAGCCAAGATCATCCTCGATATTGAGAAGCATTTTCAAAAGAATAGGAAAAGGCTTACTAATGAACTAAGGGAACTTTCACATCATTTAGGGGGTGCGCTCCCAAGCCTCTTTGAGGGTAATAATGAACTCTATGGAAAGACTTCAAGTGCCCTCTTCTAGAGTCTCCACCTCAGTGATCTATAACATGCTTCTACCCACATTAATGATCTTCCAATGTGATGAAAATGAGAATTTGGGGGTTGCCCAAAATCCCAATTTCTTTAAAAAACAAGATCCTCGACCTGTGGGTTATGGCCCACTCAATCTTCTGCTGCGCTGCAATAGGAATATCCAACCACCGTTCTTAAGAATGAAACCAGAGTGTAAGGAATTATGTGCACAGAATTCTTTCAACACACACATCTAAATATTATAACAACGCACCATATAAGCGGTGAGCGCACAACATTTCAAAGTTTGTGTAATGTTCTACAATACCACGCACAGCCTTCTAATAAACAACACAACTCACACCAATTTAACGTTACAAATAAACACCATCGAAATTATAGTTGCAGCGTATGGAAAGTTTGTTGGACTGCGCACTGTATACAGTTGTTCAACTGCCATGGTATCGTTAATTAACACAGCATTCAAATGTAAGTGCCGCTGCTTCCCATCGAATCCTACAGGCATACATATCATAAAAAGAACAGTCTACGCACCGCTATTCTTTAAACACATCCAAATGCCACAGCGTTTTCAAATAATACCACGGCGTTTTTCATATGTATCTACAAGCATACGCATAACCCAAGTTAATGGACAGCGCTGCACAGCTGCTCTAAAAGCACGTCCATACCTTTCTATTCATCCATCCAAAAAAAAATATATAAGTTAACACGCAGGGTATACAAACAACATTAAACCCAGGTTTGATATATTACACAAAACACTTACAAAATTAAGGCATTTCAGCCTTAAACCGAGCTCACGCTCGACTACATTTTACTCACAGAGTTTTTCCTCACAAAAACATATATCCCTCACACCCTATTACATTACATTTATATAAGATGCATTAGGAAGAATTGATAAGATTTTCTCCTAGTTTTTCTACAATGAAAACTCTCCAAAAAGCGTGCATGGTTGTATCCATCTTATCTGCTTTAAATTATCCTCTTTAAATTTGTTTTTCTTCTTTAAAACAAGCTTTTCTCTATTCTGATCCTTTGGTCCAGGTTTGCTCGCTTAGTTGATGGTTGCTCCGGCATCAGACTCCCGAGGCACAAAAATTTATGACCTCCTAGTCATATGCTTCTCCTGGTCTTTAGCAATTTTATCCACTGCATTCCTTCACTGCAACCAACCTCTGCAATAACAGCCTCCTCTGTT
This sequence comes from Pinus taeda, assembly GCA_000404065.3. Classification (NCBI taxonomy): domain Eukaryota; kingdom Viridiplantae; phylum Streptophyta; class Pinopsida; order Pinales; family Pinaceae; genus Pinus; species Pinus taeda. The sequence continues at coordinate 105,119 of APFE030307114.1, forward strand.
ACACGATACCTCACCAAGCCCTCCGCACTCGGTCTTTTGGCATCCTTCTCTAGGTTGCTGCAAATCTTCTCAACCTTCCGCTGCCGCCATCTGCACAATAGCAAGACCATAAATTCTTCATCTTTAACTCAACTGTACCTCTTTCCGCAGAATCTTACTACTCTGATACCACCTGATGAAAATGAGAATTTGGGGGTTGCCCAAAATCCCAATTTCTTTAAAAAACAAAATCCTCGACCTGTGGGTTATGGCCCACTCAATCTTCCGCTATGCTGCAATAGGAATATCCAACCACCGTTCTTAAGAATGAAACCAGAGTGTAAGGAATTATGCGCACAGAATTCTTTCAACACACACATCTAAATATTATAACAACGCACCATATAAGCGGTGAGCGCACAGCATTTCAAAGTTTGTGTAATGTTCTACAATACCACGCACAGCCTTCTAATAAACAACACAACTCACACCAATTTAACGTTACAAATAAACACCATCGAAATTATAGTTGCAGCGTATGGAAAGTTTGTTGGACTGCGCACTGTATACAGTTGTTCAACTGCCACGGTATCGTTAATTAACACAGCATTCAAATGTAAGTGTCGCTGCTTCCCATCGAATCCTACAGGCATACATATCATAAAAAGAACAGTCTACGCACCGCTATTCTTTAAATACATCCAAATGCCACAGCGTTTTCAAATAATACCACGGCGTTTTTCATATGTATCTACAAGCATACGCATAACCCAAGTTAATGGACAGCGCTGCACAGCTGCTCTAAAAGCACGTCCATACCTTTCTATTCATCCATCCAAAAAAATATATATAAGTTAACACGCAGGGTATACAAACAACATTAAACCCAGGTTTGATATATTACACAAAACACTTACAAAATTAAGGCATTTCAGCCTTAAACCGAGCTCACGCTCGACTACATTTTACTCACACAGTTTTTCCTCACAAAACATATATCCCTCACACCCTATTACATTACATTTATATAAGATGCATTAGGAAGAATTGATAAGATTTTCTCCTAGTTTTTCTACAATGAAAGCTCTCCAAAAAGCGTGCATGGCTGTATCCATCTTATCTGCTTTAAATTATCCGCTTTAAATTCGTTTTTCTGCTTTAAAACAAGCTTTTCTCTATTCTGATCCTCTGGTCCAGGTTTGCTCGCTTAGTTGTTGGTTGCTCCCGCATCACAATGCAGGAACTATGGCTCGATGCCCATTAACTTAATAAACATCTGGAGAGCTTCTTAGGTTGTGGCCTCCTTGTTCCAGTTGAGTGCCTGAGCATCATGGGAGGGATTAGGTCCTAGAATTAGTCATGGTCTTGCAGGGTCTTGATCATTTGGACGAAGTTGGTCATGGTTGCAAGGGCAGCGATTTGAACGTCCAATGAGGAGGGCAGGGAGAGACACTAGTGGAAGACACTGTGAAATGTGGAGAGATGTGCGTCTAGGGGGACCATCCACTTTCCCCACTCCTATTACAAATATAAATCCATGACATTGTCTAGAAATAACTGTTTTTTATCATCGAGTGAGTCTAATGAGCAGTGATCCTCTAGTCCAATGGATTCGATCTCTTTTTCGATCTCTTTTTCTATTCACCAAGTGACAACAAAGATGGTAAATAAAAATTGATTAAAGGGATGACCTACTTAGAAGTAAGGTTTACAGGTAAGTTTCAAATTCATTCAATATTCGTCAAAAAAAACAACAAGAGGAGAATGATCGAGGAAAGAAACAACGAGAGAGGAGGAAAAACTAGATGGAAAAGAACAACTACACAACTTTAGAATGATGAAAAAGCTAGAACAAGCACCCTTCTCTGTGATGTATACCCACATATCACAAATTTTATTGAAAGATTTTACATAATACTTAGTCATTGTCCTCTTCTCATATTAGCAGTTCACATGATGCTTGCTCAAAGGAGTGAAGTCCATTTATGTCATATCAACTTTAATTGGAACTAAAGCGATTTTTGAGAGGTTGCCTTCTGGCTCCAATTTAGGGTTAGAATGAGGTAAAGAAAAGCGAAGTGAGGTTGATCTCACAAAAGAGGTTGATTGTCTAGAAATAACTAGAAAATTGTGGCATTTACTGATTTCGATCATGTAACCATCAAGATCATGGAAGAAAGAAAATATAATCCACCTACAATCCTCCATCCTCCAAAACACATTTTTTTATATTTAATGTCCATTTATTGCATTATTTTTTCCACTTAAAGCACAACACAATTTTTTATATTTAATGTCCATTTATTGCATTATTTTTTCCACTTAAAGCATATATGGGCACTACAAGTAAAAACCAAAAACAATGATAAGCACACTATAACATGAAGTCCATCGCAGAAGAATAATTATAATCTCTTCAAGATAATGGTGGGACTTCAAACTTAACCTAAAAAGAGATATGGTTATCTCTTGGATCGATCTTAGTTTTTTTTAGGTAGATCGTCCAAAAGACTTGCACTGCAAGAGATCTATGCCCGTGCCGTAATTGACTAGCCAGGATCACAGTAGTATGTTAGATCCTCATAACCAATATCTATGTATTATATTATATTATATGCAAAGGGCAGATTTGGGTCATTGACTATGTTGATGAAAATTATTACCAAGCTCCTACAAATCTATGCCCATGCCGTAATTGAATAGCCAGGATCACAGTAGTATGTTAGATCCTCATAACCAATATCTATGTATTATATTATATTATATGCAAAGGGCAGATTTGGGTCATTGACTATGTTGATGAAAATTATTACCAAGCTCCTACAAATCTATGCCCATGCCGTAATTGAATAGCCAGGATCACAGTAGTATGTTAGATCCTCATAACCAATATCTATGTATTATATTATATTATATGCAAAGGGCAGATTTGGGTCATTGACTATGTTGATGAAAATTATTACCAAGCTCCTACAAATCTATGCCCATGCCGTAATTGAATAGCCAGGATCACAGTAGTATGTTAGATCCTCATAACCAATATCTATGTATTATATTATATTATATGCAAAGGGCAGATTTGGGTCATTGACTATGTTGATGAAAATTATATCTTACCAAGCTCCTACAAAATCGAATGAAGACGAACTTCTCACAAGCTGGAATCCAAGAACATTCACGTAGAATTCCGTGCAATCCGTCACAAATTTGCAAAGGAGTGAAACGTGATTGAGAGATAACACAGGTAAAGGTAGGAGATAAGGATTCTATTCTTCCTTCGAGATCTTTCTGGTAATAGTGTTGGTGTTACAAGGTTCCAAACAAATTTTATCGGCACCAACTTCCACGTAGGTTGGATATTTGGTTGGAGGTATTTTGTATCACACTCGTCCTCGGCTGTGGACACTCGCCCTCGGCTGTGGACACTCGCCCTCGGTTGTGGACTTCGGTTTTCACTTGGGTTGTGGACGGTGGCGAGGTGTGTCTATTCAATAAACCCTAGTGTGTCGTATATTTGGACCCACAGGTGTTCGGGCTGGTTTCTGAGCGCAAGAGTCGAAGAAAAGTTGCTCTGTAACGGCGGGCTAGTTAGGCCAGTCTTAAGTTTTTAGGTTATGGGAAAGGAAGAACAAGGGAAAGTCGATGCCAACGACGAGGTTGAGGTCGAGAAGGAAATATCTGTTTCTGAGAAGGTGGAAACCAAAGAAGAGCCTAAGGTAGACAAAGATTCTTAAAAGCCCGACGAACCCGCGAACTTGGCTATAGATGAAGTTGTTGATGGTGCTCTAGAGGAAAAGACTGGAGGTGAGAAGAACGAGGAAAAGGAAGAATATGCGAAGAAAGGAGACAAGAAATCTGGCAAGAGCAAGGAGAAAAAGAATAAGAAGGCGGCACAGGCTGAGGATGATAAGAAACCTGAAACAATCGGTGGCGTGAAGGAAGACATTCAAGGGCTAATACTTATGTGCAACTCGAAAACAGGATTATTTCTGTTGTCATGTTTTTGAGTTGCCTAAGGCGTACAAGGAGCTTGTTGAGAAGGTTACGAATGGAATGCAACTCTTTTTGTATGAATTCAACTTTCGTCTAATGTATGGAATATACATCAGACTTGAACCTCCACGTAAAGGTGGATATGAACTTGAACCTGATATATTCAAGACTTCAAAGAAGCCTTTTCCAGCCCAGGTACGCTTGCGTATTCAGAAGAAATGCTTGCCATTGCCAGAGCAAAAAGACAAGGTTGTGATTAGAGATAATTACTATGGGAAAAACAAGCTCAAGTTTCAACTAAACGTAGAACAGGTTAAAAATTTGTCCCAGCTGTTTCGACCGGTGCCCTCTCAGAACTATCGTGGTCCACGAGATAGTAGGCCCGGGAAATCTGTTCATGATAATGCTAGGGTGGAAAGACGTGTACCATTTTTTTTATCAGGTTCCCCAATTCCCATTATATCGACCTGACACAATATTGCCTCAGCGTGCACTGTTGTTTGATGCTTATTCTTTAAAAGCATCAGATCCTTATGCTTCTTCGTATCAGAGGCAGGCTCTACCTCCTGCTGATCCATTGCCTATGAGGAATGGGTTGTTATCGGATATTGATTATCGTGGGGGTAAATACAGGGCTTGAATATTTATACTTTCACAGAATAAGAGAATGTGTTTTAGAGCATAATTATCTCGATGAGATCAATAGGCCTTATGTGCCAAGAGAGGCTGACTACGGTGATGTTGCCCTTCATGATGCTACCCTTCGTAGATATGACTTCACATCTCCTCCTAGACGTTCATATCCTTCACTCTTAGGGTCATCTTTCACTCTTTGGGTCATCTTCGCTGTATCGGTACTGATTGAGAATTTACAATTTCTGGATGTTTTGGTAGCGTACCTTTTTTAATTATCTTTGGAGTCTGGAATTATATGGAGCTTGATAGTACATTCGGCAAAAACATTTCTATGGAAAAGAACATGCTATTAGTTTGAAAAACAGGTGGGTTGGATATTTTCTCATAAGTAGTTGTTCAGCTAAACCATTTTGGTGGATTACCATGCCATTTAATTCAAGCAATTTCTATTCCCAACACTCACGTTGTATCGCTCTCTACATCAGAAATCCATGATGGTTATGTTAAACATGAAACATTAGGAATTTAATAATATATTTAATAGGTTTCTTGATTATTTTGGTACCTTGTTGTACATTGCATTTCTAATGTAAAGTACCTTATTCAAACCATTCCACACTATATTTTATAGATGTCCTAATTGCGGTCTTTTTTTCTGTCTTGGATAGGGATATTAATCCCCTCCCTATAATTCTATGCTTTGGGGTCATCATGGTACAATCCTCGCTTCAAGGGCAATTGGGAATTTTGAGGTCTAAAATGGGTCTCCTAAGAAAAATGTAGAACCAAAATAAAATTTATAAAAACCAATACTATTCAATATGATGACGTAAACAATAGGGGATGATTCACCATTTTTGGAGTAAAAAAGTAAATAGATTAAAAAATAATAAAACTAATTTTTCAACTCTTATTTTCAACTTAACTCCCTAAAGTTTTACTCAAATTTCGAGTGGAAGTGGGAGTACTAGTTGGATGCAACATTTAATTCATCATCCAATGAATACCCATGTTGCATACTTTTGATGGACCCTACTACATGAAAAATGAAAAATGATAAATACATGAGAAACTTGATTGCAATCACGTTTTTTCATGTATTTCTCATTTTTCGTGTAGGAGAGTCCATAAAAAGTATGCAGCATGGGTACTTCTTAGATGACGAATCGAATTATGTATCAAATGAGTGTTTTCACTCGAAATTTGAGTAAACTAGTAGGGAGATAAGTTGAAAATACGAGTTGAAAAAATAGTTTTTTCTTTTTTCCCTCCAAAATTTGATGATGTAATCTAATATTATTTTATTACTTCCAATATTAATTTATAATTTCCTTAGGAGGCCCATTTTAAACCTAAAAATTCCCCTAATGACCATATAATACTTGAAAAAATCATTTCACATGGAAGCCACTATTCCCCTCCCATTCCTTCATCAACATTTGAGACATACACCATCCCATCTCAACACTCGGCTAGTGTAATAACATACAAAATAGAACGACAACTCGAAGCATACAAAACACAGAATAATAGGCTTAGTAAATACTTACTTTGAAGGTGTTGTGTTCATTATACGAGTCATAAAATATATCCGTCATAAGAGCACATCCCCATGACATCGAGGGCCAGATTTGAGCAAGGGAGTTAGTAGAGGATACCATGACAACACTATGAGTAATGCCACCAAGATCAATGTACTACAACAGGTAAGCTCTTGGTTCCTGGACATGAGAAACACGCTCTCTTTGAGACACAGTGAATTGGAGCTCACCCACTAGAACATGAAGGGAAAGATCTCTGGCCACTGGCACTCTTCCATGATGGAGGCTGCAAGCTTGGAAACAGTGTCACAAAGCTTCTTCACAATTGTCTTGGCCTCCTCCCTTTGTATGAAAATGAGGTGGGCCTTGATGGAATTATGTGTAGGCAGTGTCAATTGTGGCCATATGTATTATTGGCATTATGATTTTGGTATGGATCTATGATACAGGTGTTGTACTTGATGGCAACTCACTCAAGTGTTCAGGCTCTCAAAATGATGGAAATTAAGAGGCTC
>APFE030307120.1:0-10437 GCA_000404065.3 Pinus taeda
TCAATATTCTCATGTGCAGTTTGCAGAGAGGTTTGGATGTCAAAGAGAGTTTCTTTGTTAACTTTGACCATCTCATCAACAGTGGAATAAATTAGGATATTCAATAACTTTAATGCATCTTCAAGTCTGGCCATTTTTCTTCAATGTCACTTAAAAACTGATCACAACTGAGGCAACAGCAACAGAAAAATAATATTGTACTCTTACTACAAGATCTTGTAAGGGCTTGTCAAGTGGCAACAATGTCGCGAAAACTACAATAAACATTTCTCGTCAAGCTACAATAAACATTGGTACAATTGGGCACATGGTAAATCAACAGTCCACATTTCATTTCAAGAATGAACTGGAGCATAACATCACTCTTAAACTGGGATATGCCAATGCAAAAAAATATATATATGTGAAGATGAGTGCTGTCCTCAACTTCAAACTTCAGAGCATCTGACTGCTATGGAAATCATGCAAAATCTCTACAAGAAACAACTCCAAAATCTCTACAAGAAACAGCTCCAAAAATGACTTCCAAAAATGTCTTCAAAAATGCTTCAAATTCACTTCATAATGCTGATCACATCACCAAAAATGATAGCGAGCTAAACCTTTTACCTCTGAGAGAGGATTATTTAAGAAGGAAGTACAAGGACGTCTGTGGATGTGATATTGACAGCAATAGTGGGCAGATGTGATGTTGCATCTGTTGATAGTGCTTCTGAGGCTCAATGGCGTTCGCCCACGGCCTACGCACACGCTGTGCTTGGATGTAAACACTGAAACCTGGACACTTCTTCCACAATGTCCAGTGGAGCTGATTCAGTATGTTACGCCCATCTCATGGCAAGGAAAGTTGTATTTATTAGAAATTTATCCCGTGACACGTCGCTTTCCAGGTCGCTTTCCCTATCGCTGTGACGTACGCTGGCACTTGGACTTTGGAAGAAATGTGTGGGTGCAAAAAGATGTGAACACCGTTTTTGGTCCAAGTATCATGGGTTTACCTGTCTCGTGCTATCGCCAGAGTCTATGGACAATGGGATATATAGTATCGCCTAGGTCGGGAACACTGTACGCCCAAGTTGACGAGATCAAAAACCCTGAGTACCCCAATGGCTGTATTTACGCTATGGATGATGTGAGAAGTGGTTGGAAGAGGATCGAGCTGAGGAATGTGTACACGCAACAATTGAATACCTTCATCTACAAGCTCGACTTTGTTTTTAAATGAGATATCAATCCACTGTGGGCATGCCAATGTTTCTGTGCTAAGTGAATTGGGAGTCTTGAACTTAATTTGACTGTCGCTTGCTGGACTTTACCAAATCAAACATTGTTACAATGGAGCGCATCTCTGTTATTCCTCTTGCCATTCAGGATGTGTTTAAAAACATCCACGAGTGCCAGGCTTAAGCAGTTATGTCTCCCTGACAATTAACGGGACACTGGTACTCATCAACAATCCATCAATCCTCAATTTCTCTAGAATTTGAAGAGGCATCAGAGGTGCAAGGTTTCATCCATTTTGCAGAGTGTAATGAGCAATTTTTGTTTTCTTGGCTGAGAAACCAAAATGTATCAGGCCTCGAGGCGTTTAGTCTCAACAGCAGTTCGAACCCCGGTATTGGTCCGACTCTCACAGCGCCGACGCCGCCTTCCTCTCCCTCGGCTCCGGTTACTATAGAAGGGGCCAGTACAACCCACTGCCCTTCACAGCCATTTTACTTCTTTGGAGTTATGTCGCACTGGCATTGCTAGGTATGAATCCACAGTAGCACAGCAGGAAACGACAGACGAATCGGTTGAAAAACATGAGTATCAAGCAGAGGTTAGCCGTCTTTTGGATTTGATAGTACACAGCTTGTACAGTCACAAGGAAGTATTCCTCCGTGAGTTAGTCAGTAATGCTAGTGATGCACTGGATAAATTGCACTTCTTAAGCGTGACAGATTCAAGTCTTCTTGGTAATTGAGGTGAATTAGAGATTTGTATCAAGGCAGACAAGGAGAATGGGAGGGCGATGCCACTGGAGCCCAAAATGAAAGCAATTTTTGGCAGCGAAGAAGGAATCGCTGGCCAACCTAGAAGAATCCAGAAAATGAGTAAAGTGGGCTTTCAATTCAGGGTCACGGGAAATTCGATGCGATTGCAACCAAGCTGGGTGGAGTAGGTGATTTGAATAGGAATGAACCAACGCTCAGAAAAATGCTTGGAGTTGTTACAGTACCTACGCTTGGAGTTGTTATAGTACCTTCTCATGATTTTCTCAGCGGACAGAGGCGTTATGTCAGAACAGTAAGGGCAGTGCTAGAAAGTAGCGCTTCAGAAGAGGAGGGCGCAGGTAGCAGTATGGCAACGTTTCCTTTCCTTCAGCCGTTATTCTCAGGAAGCGTTTCCTTTAGGCAGTGGATAGAGGCAGTGGACAGAGGAGCAGAACGCAAGCAGTGCTGGTCAGGTGGAAACTAAATTCTAGCTGAGGAAATATTCATAAATAATGGCAGAAACCATAAAACAAATGGTTCAAATATCAGCAGGGTAGGATATCGCCCACTTTGATACCATGTTAAACAGTTCAAATATTAGCAGGGCAGGATATCGCCCGCTCTGATACCATGTTAAACAGACATGGTGAACGAGAAAACAAATAGAAAGATAAGCTTGCATTGCTATTTTATTAACAATTTGATATACATTTATAGTACATTTGGTGACCGTTGGGATTCACATCCCAAGGTCCCTTGGACTGCTTTGTCCATTCGGCTTCCACACTAAACCATTTAGGATTAGGTGTCGAACAGGTTCATTGAACGGTTAGAATGAGATGCATTGATATTTTTACATGCATGGATTGATCAAAATTATCACAATTAAGCTGAGTGAATATAATAATAATAATAATAATAATAATAATAAACAAAACAAAACAAAACTTATTGAGATGCTAGATATTCATATTCGAGTTTAATGAATGAACAAATCTGGAGGATCACAATATATTAGAGACTTAAAATATGTGGGGTATTGGATTCTTGAAAGATACAATAAATCTCAAATATTAAACTATATCTATCTTATAATTCATTAATTAAATTAAGTTGCACTTATAATGAATTACTCAAAGTCTTTGGATAACTATAGAAGCAATGTGGGGAGGAAAAACCCTGAAAGGCTACACTGAAACAAATAATTTTTCAATGATGAATTGTGGTGGATTAAAGAGTAATGCAAGGAAATATCAAACCACTAACATGTTGATTATTTAACAAGTAGAAAAGGTGAAACCTCAATTGGTTACTTGTTATTGTGCGTAATTATCGAATGGTGTGAAGATTAAAATTATACATATTATATGTGTGAAATTTTTTCAAAACTTAAGGTATTATTAAATGCTCTTGTGTGGGAAAAAAACTCTATACCATGATACTTTCATGGTTTTAAATGTTTATAGTAGACCAGGGGAAATAAACAACTTTGTAAAAATTGACAAGTATGGTTATTGCATCGAAAGTGGGATGTTATACCAACAATATTAATGAGATATTCAATTTGATAATAGGTATTACATCTATAAGAAGAATATATATATCATTTAGGAGCGAGAAGGTTCAAATACTAAATGCCTCAAAATAAGAGGAGTAAATATTATAACCAACTTAGGAAAAATAAAAGTATATAAATGGAAACTATATAAATCATGAAGTAAGAAGTCCATGACATACTATCAACATTAACAGAAGTTGATGGTTAATTAAGTGGGTTCCATCCTAGAATAAATTCTAAAGGTCTTGTTTAAGGATAGATATTCATAAAGGTTCCAATGAAACATCATTAAGCTCATGAGGGACACGTCGTTGTATGAGACTATGTATTTGTAAGAAAATGCCTTTCAACTTAATATTTGATTGGTACATCTACATGTAATGATGTAATCCATTTTGGAATGTATTTTTTCCTGTTGGTGAAAATGCTATTGAAGGGAACTTAAATTTACCAAGTTATTATATTCAGTAACATATGCATATTTTGTTGGACATGCATAGTTTGGACCTACAAGTGTCTTTGAGTAAAAGAATATCTAAATAATTGTAACTAATATAAATAAGAAGCACAAATTATATGTTCAAATATAGAATGAACCAGGGTCAGAGTTGTCAAGAGTATGCACAAATGAAATACAACTTATTGTATCCATGAAGACATCATACATTAATAATTGTATGACCTTCATAAGTAGGTCAATGGGACTGTCACCCAAAAGTACCAATACATAATTTAAGTGTAAAAGTAGCTCCTAAGGCTCACAATTAATATTAGTAAGACAAAATTAAATACAAGTTCAATGCCACATTATTGAGTCTACTCAAACTCCAATGGGTCAACTCAAAGCATGCAACCACAAAATTCACAATCTTGATGTGCATACCCACCCAGACATGGATGGAGTTCCATTGATATCTTACAATAGGAATCTTTCCAATCTAAGCAAGAAAAATATGCATTCAGTAGAAGGATTGTAGATTTGGAAAAGGTACTTCATATGGGAAGATATAATATTAAAACAATTTGTATGTATATATAAACTTTATATGACAAACATATATGGTGGTGGTTATACACTTGAATTAAAAATAGAGCAATTCAAATGCACCCTAATGACTAGTAAGAAGTACATCAGATTCAGGATATGACTGTTCCGAATTAATAAACCAATATTTAGTAAACCATAAGTTTTCACATTAATACCACTTATGATAATCAAGGGATCGTAGGGTGGTTGTAAAATAATTAATGCATCAAGTAAAATGGAACATATAAAATATTCTAGACAAGGAAGAAAGAGGATAACAAATCACACAACAACTAAGATGATGATGGCTAAGTGGCACTAGTAATCAAGATTGTTATGCACAAAGATATTGGGTATCTAGAAATTTATTCAAGTGAATGGAAAACCGTATAATATGAAATGCATATTTTGTACCACTATTAAACAATCTTGAGGAAGTATGCCAGTCAGATTGGATTAATAGTGTTGTTTGGTTTTGAATAGGATAACATAACAAGTATTGCATAAACGACATGGGAATTCATGTTAATGAATTTGATAATTGATAAATGAGTTATATTCTTTTGTTTTCGAAGGGTGATTTAATGTTTAAGGTGAAGTGTAAACATGTAAATAACCTAGGTTCACACCTTGGTACACATAGTGCCTAAAACATTAGAGGGTGTGGAGCTGAGAATATTGTAACCTTCATTTATAAATCATGTATGGGATATATATGTATTTTCATACTGATTGTTTAATTGGTTTTTAGACATACAAAAAATTATTCATTGCCAATAACATTTTGGAAGAAGTGTAAAAAGAGCAACAGTAAAGCATATGAAATAACTAGTTTATGTGTAGAGTACTTTTGAGTACCAAATAATTACTTTCCTAAAGATAAGGCCAAAAGTTGCTATTGAATGTCAAGTATAATACTCAAAGTAATACTAGATTAAAATATTTCCTTATGATTGGGCGGAGGTAGTTAAGACCCAATTTAGTGACCGAGTAAATTCCAAAACTCAAAGTTATTGGTATGATAAAGTTGTAGTATGAATGAGTTTGGTGAAAATATTCCACAACCGCAAAACACATGAAAAGGATTACCTAAATAAAATCACCTGAATACTTTGAGATAAAAAATTATTTACTTATAGTCAGATTGCAGAAATTGAACAAGACCATGAAGTTCCTTAATTTCCAATCAAAAAGATGAGCACAGTTTGGTCGAAATTGCCTAACGGTAATATGAATAATTGAAGGAACTTTTGGCATAATACTAACGTGGTTGAAAACATGTGGATGAAGGATATGTCATGCAGGTGATGCTATGGACATTGATATTGGGTACACGTGTACATTTGGTATTGTGTACAAACGGTACATATGGTATGGGTATTGATGCACGTATTGCATGATAATATATGACATGTATAGTTGTGTGTGTGTAATTAACACTATGTGCAGGTGCACAAGATAGAAAAGAAGGAACATGATGATTTTTTGGTATGGAAACTGACCTCGAGTGCATACAAAAGAAAAAAGCTAAGAAGTGATTCAAGAATTAGTATCGATGTTTTATTTTCATTTTGTATGCATTTTATTATGATTATGATCTATGTGGATTACATGTGGTCTATAATTGATGGGTACATATGATTTATATTTTATGGTTATGTTGAGCTAACGTGATGTGATATTTTTATAATTGTTGATTAGTCAAATGTCCAAGCGTTCGGTAGCAACACAAAGGCATTGGAGGAATGCATTGGAAAAACGTGCATTTATTTATGTACAATTAACATGAGTAATCATATTTAAATGGAAGGAAACATAACCCATATTTACTCCAATAGTAGTATTCTATATCAAGTTATGATATTAACTGTGGTAAACAAAGTTGAGTTTCTGCATCTGAAATCTCTCACAAAATTGATTGAAACAAATGTTAGAAGTAATAATGGAAGGATATTTTTTGGTAGAACTCCTTTGTAATTGATATCAATCAGAACACTTGATTTAGATAGCAAGGCCATGGGAGCCTGTAAAGTCAGAAACAACTAACTGTGAATGAGAAAATAATGTTATAAATGTAGTAGGACTTCGTGCAAATTCCTCTTGAACAAATGAAATTGATATCCAAGTTTTCAACAAAAGATAACTATAAAAAGTGGTATATTGAAAATCTATTATCTTTAGGAGTTGTGGCTGAGAGTTGTAGAGAGTGGGCTGGAGATGATTCGCGCACGTAGCAGCAACCCCTGGTACAATACTCCCTCCAATGCCATGGCCTTGGGAGGGGGTCCTGAGACCCCTCCTCTTTGCCTCCTCCACCAGAGATCCTTGTGTTCAGGAAGTTGATTGGTGATATTAGTAAATGCCCAGCAAGGGAAAATCAGCGAAAGTTTGTAAAGAAACTCAACAACATCTCCATAGTCGCTCTGTCGGTTGAAGATTCTTGCAGACTTGCTTTGAACTTAGCTGAAAGAGGGTTCATCGGTTAATGTATAGGGCTATGGCCTTCTCCCAAGGCTATCGGGCATGGGTACAAAGGAAATAGAGACCACTAGTAAAGGAAGGCATTGGAAGTTTCCTGGTTGGTAAGGGATTTTTTGTCTTTTTTTTTTATTCAGTAGAAGGCATAAATCTCATCTTTAGGAATGGACCATATTTCATGGGACCTCAGGATCTGTATCTAAACTCATGGTCACTAGACTTTTATCCGACACAATATGTGTCATCAGTAGTTCCAGTGTGGGTATGCTTCCCTCATCTTCCGCTGCACTACTAGAACCCGAAGTCACTAGAAATGATTGGTAAAACCATGCGAAAATACATAGATAGAGCAGAGAGAAGGGATTATTATTCATGTGCAAGAATATGCGTCAAAGTCAACTTTGAAATAGGGTTACCTGAATCCATAAAGTGAAAAATAGTAGACCGGTCTTACGTCCAAGAGTTACACTATGAGTAGCTACCATTGAAATGCAAAAATTGCCATGAATATGGGCATTTTGCAAGATACTGCAAAAAAAAAGGAGGAAGATCTAGAGAAGTAGAAAGGAGAAAAATGGATCTAGGTGTAGAAAATAGTCCAAGCCAAGGTGAATAGTAGGAATAAAGGGAAAGAGGTACCGATGGAGTTTGGAACCCCCTTAACAGAAATGGTTCAAATAGAAGAAAGAGGAGAACAGCCAAAGACAACGACCACAATAAACCCATTCGAAACACTTAGTACTTCAATCAAAATTCCAAAAACAGAGATAGAGGAGATTATACGACAAGTCCCCTCACTTGAAGCAGAAAAGAAGAACATAGAAGTAACCCAACTTGACTCCCCCACAAGAACATCCTCCTCACCCACATATGCGGAAATGACAAGGAAAAAACCCATGGAATCCTCTGGGTCATCGAATGATGAGACATTCGAGAGAGACTCCAAAAGATTTGGAAGGAAATCTCATAAGGAAGCTAGGGAAGAAGAGGGGGAGAGGAAAAATATGCAAGGCAACCATTCCACCATTTAAATGTCTATCGAGAGAAACACCAAAACAAGGACCTCTGGGGGGATCAACTCACTCCAATTCCGTTAAATAATGAAACTAGTTTATTGGAATTGCAGAGGCTTGGGGAACCCTTTGAAAGCTGAAGTAGTCAAAGATCTTCTAAAAATAGAAATTCCCGAGATCCTCATGCTCTAAGAGACTAAGATTGAATGGGAAACCCTTCTCGAGATCGACAAATTAAAATGGGGAAAAGATGCAGGAAGGGCCATTAATTCAAGAGGTACCTCTGGTGGCCTAGCAACTTTATGGTCGGAGGAAAAGTATCAACTAGAAATCTCCTTCGAGACCCAACATTGGATATTCACTGAACTTCGACACCTCTCTAGTAAGCTCTCCATCTCGCTCTTCAACCTTAATGTTCGAGTCTACCTTACAAAGAAGAAAGAATGCTGGCATACCTTCTCTGATTTCTTAGACATTTACTCCCCTCAGAATATAATAGTGGCTGGAGATCTCAACCTCGTCATTGGTCCAAAAGAAAAGAAAGGTGGAAATAGTGGCAGGGACCAAATGCTTCCATTAGTAGAGGAGCTCATACTTCATTGGGATCTTCTAGAATTCAAATCGAAGAAAGGTCTTTACACCTGGAGAAACAATAGAGCTGGGCAGAACACATCTCTACTCGCCTAGATCGCTTCCTAGTATAGAGCTCTTTGTTTCTAGGAAAAATACTAATCTCCTTGAAAATTCTCCCAAAGCTGGCCTCAGATCACAAACCTATTCTCTTACCACTCGAAGAGGAAGAAAATTTGGGCCCCATCCCCTTTAGATTCAAACCGCTTTGGTAAGGGAAAGAAGGGTTCATGGAAACTATTCTGGAGGCATGGTCCATACCTGAGATAGGATCTCCCAACTTTGTGTGGGAGAAAAAACTAAAAATAACCAAGAGAGCCCTGAAAAAATGGATTAAAGAACCCTCAAATTCTCCTACTAGAAACAGAAAGGAGAGAGTTTAGTTTTTATCAGATCTGCAAATGGATTTGGAAAGTAAGGAGATCTCTGCTACATATTTAGAAAAAGAACAAGCTTCCCAAATCAAATCATTTTGCGCTTTCCACCATGAAGAAGAGACTTGGAGGCTTAAGTCTCGTAGCCTGTGGCTTAAAGCTAGATATTGAAATACCTCTTCCTTCCGTAGGCAATATAGAGCCCAGCTATCTCGAAACCATATCTATGAAATCACTTTCTCAGATGGGACTGTGCTCAAAGGACAAGAACAACTAAAAAATGTAGCAGAAGATCATTTCCAGAATCTGTATAAAGAGGAAGGGAATGGGAGTGGAGAAGTCACCTCTTAACTTCTCTCCCACATTCCATCTTTGGTAAGCAAGGAGGACAACACTAGTCTTACGAAACCTTTCTCCGGGGAAGAAATTTGTACAGTAATTTGGCCCATGGAACCAGACAAGGCACCAGGAACTAATGGATTCTCAATTAATTTTTATAGAATCTATCGGGAAATAATAAAAACTGATCTTCTGAGGATGATTAAGGCTTTTCATTAAAAATCCAAAGTGGGAGGCAATACTAACTCTACCTTCCTTGCATTATTTCCAAAAGAACTGAATCTAGGCACTTTTGGCGGGTTTAGGCCAATCTCGTTCTGTAATGCATCATACAAAATCCTGACAAAACTGCTGGCAAACAGAATCAAGCCACTACTTGGGAAACTCATTTCTCCCACCCAAGGAAGCTTTGCCAAAGGGAGACATGTATTGGACAATGTAATACGAGTATAAGAAGTCATACATTCCAGTTATCTTTAGCAGGAGCAAGGTATGCTCATAAAGTTAGACATGGAAAACACATTCGACCGGGTAAATCTTTCTTTCCTATACAAAGTCCTCCTTTCCTTTGGTTTTAGCTCTAACTTTGTCAATTTGATTAAGGCTTGTACTAGAAATCCATGGACAACTCCTTTAGTTAATGGCAAGGCAACAAACTATTTCCAAGCCTCAAGGGGAATAAGGAAAGGCTATCCCCTCTCCCCTTTCTTGTTCATTTTTGTTATGGAACCAGCTCAAGAAAAGATAGAAAAGATAGATCAACGCCTTAGAATTCAGCCTCTTCAAGGGGGCAACCTCCTTTACATTACATAAATGAACAATTCTTGGATGATTCAAATGACAAAACCTCCTTTCTATATATAGGAGTCTAAGGAATCACAATATAAACCAGCCGACCTAACAATAATAATATAAAGCCACAAAAATAGTAATAGATGGATTCTATGGGGCACAGTAATAACAATATGGGGGCAATAGGGGCACCACAATATTAATAAGGGGTATAACTACAATAGTAATGGGGTAATCACTAGTATTATAG
>APFE030307121.1:0-12579 GCA_000404065.3 Pinus taeda
AAGAGAGTGTTTCAAACCACTCGTACTGATCCCATATCAGTTTCATTAATCCCAGATCAATGTCACAGGAGAGTGTCTCAAACCACTCATACTGATCCCAAATCAATGGAGGTCATCCTAGCATAGGGAGTACAGTAGATACAACAATGCATCCATCGATAGTACTATTATGGTCCCTATCCTCATTTCCCTACTAATTGATCAAATGAGAAGTATTTCCCATTAGTCCCAGATTGCATGGGTAGGATGCCTTGACAGGAGAACTAATCATCCTGTCCACACGAGAACGAATCATCTTGTCAGTGGATGCCACAGAGAACTAATCATCCTTGCCCACAGGAGAACTAATCATCCTTTTCCACAGTTGCCACAGAGAACAAATCATCCTGGCCCACAGGAGAACTAATCATCATATTCCATAGTCACCACGGAGAACAAATCATCCTGGCCAACACGAGAACTAATCATCCTGTTCCATAGTGCACCACCAGGTGAGGGTGAGTCGCCCTGTGGTCGTATGTTTCTCCAGTAAGTACCCCACGCCCCCCAGAGCTCCCAAAGCTCAATGCATGCAACATGCAGGACCCTTATAAGAAGGTCTCTCAATGAATCCAAGTCATTCGAGAAAGACACATATTTGACCTTCCCCGGAGCTTTGACAAAATGTCTGCGACCTGTACATCAGTGTCAAGGCGATGGAGCCTCCTCACTCATTGACTTACCATATCACAGATAAGGTAGTATCTGATGTCTATCTACTGGAGAAATCATCGAATACATGATTCCTCAATAATCAAATCCCCCCTCTAGATGTCACATGGAATCATAGTGGTATTCATCATGTGTACAGACAACTCACTTAAGAGCTTCTACAGCCATGCAACTTCACACAAGAACATACTCATAGCTATGTATTCGGTCTCGGCAGTGCTTATAGCAACCGACTCCTAATTCGTGCTCATCCATGATATCGAAGTAGAATCCAAAGAGAACCAGCAATGAGAAGTGCTCTAGAGATCTTCCACACTACCTACCCAGTCAACATTCTAATATTCAAGCGGTTTCATATTTCCAGCAGTGTATCTCAATCCATGAGAGATTGTGCCCCGAAGATATCTTAGAAGATTCTTGACACTAATCCATTGAGGCTCAACCAAATATGAGCTCACCATGCTAACTGCAAAACATATGTCTGGATGAAATTTCACCAAGAACATCAACACTAATGAGTTTATGAAACTCAGAGGCATTTCCCAAATATGGTCCGACATCAATACCATATAACTTCTAAAAGTTAAGACCCTTGAGGTAGTCACAATATTGGAGTTTATCATTCCACATCCGAGATCCAACTCCCTCTTACTTCTGCAAATGAGAGGGTTTGCACCTGTCAGAAATAGGTCGTCCTCATAAGGTACTGGTATGAGAGGTTTGTCATCCACAACCTTCGAGTAATGGTTTGGATCGGTTTCACTCCTAGTGAATTCAGCTTCATCAGACAGCTATCAATCCTCTCATACTGTGATCGGGGTGTTTTGCTTCAAGCCATAGAGGGATTTCTTCGACCTGTATACATGAGATTCCCGATCATGAATCTCAAACTCCTCGAGTTGTTCCAAACCTGTGGACCTGCTGCATGAGGCGAATGGTCCCCTTATAATATTTTTCTTCGGTACATCTAAGACGTGTACCTTCATTCTTTACTCGAATTCAGACATCCCTATCACCATTTGACTCACATCAGGTAGGGCCCCATAGCTAGACCTTCGATGTTATAGATGCAATATGTCAATTGACATGATCTCTAATTGACCATCCTGCAACTTGATACAAATTTCCAACCCTGAATCCATGAGGAAAAGAATCTTTGACAATTATATTTTTTAACACATACCATTCCATCGATGAAAGCCACCCTGAAACCTTTGACTTCCTTTTCCGAGATGGACACTAGGTTCTTCTTACGATCAGGTACATAAAAGAGATTTTGTAAATGAATCGAGTTACCCTTATTCAGTTGAGAGTTAACATTCCCTACACCCTTTCCGAGATAGGTGGCATCATTCACAAGTATAATCCCATGATTGTTTCCATCTCTACCAAATTAGAGAGTGTAACCATCTATCTGATGAAGTGCCTTGAAGAGTGTAATCTATAAGTTATATTCCCAAAGAATTTGAAGGAGAGCGCCAATACAATATAACACTTCTTTATCTTATCATAGACAACATTTGATTCTCCATACCTTGGGTTCCTTTCTTTCTATGAAGAGTCGGCCATTTCCTTGATGACTTGCATTGCCTGCGATTCTTTTAATCATTGAAGATGTCCCTGGGATGATTGTTATCATCATCAAGTGATGTGTCCTTGCCATTCGAACACTACTTCACATAATGGTCGAACGCGTTATCTGCCTTTCCTTCCACCCTGAGATCTGGTCTTCCAATGAAGTTATCTTTAGGTAGGCCATATTCCGTTGCGCAATTATGATAATATTATCTTCTTCGACTTCACGCTTGGTGAATTTGAAGAGGGATGAGGAATCCATTGACACTTTTGTCCTTTCCCACCTGTCTTTGGTGATTTCTCTTTCACTCTTGCTTGGGCATTGTCTTCACCTCACCTGTAATACCATGTTAATTTTAGGTATGTTCTATGCTTAGAGCAATTTATTTAAATTTCCACAGTTAGCTCTGTATCCTTTCAAGATTAGAAATCACATCAACATTAAAGTAAATTTCAAATAGAACATAAACATAAATCGTAGAAGACAAGACAAGACAAGAGGACAGAAGATGTGGCACTAGCCAGGGACAAACCCCAATGTGGGGAAACACTTGATCAATTCTTCTTATATGTTCTTCAATAATTCAACAGAGAGAGAGAGAGAGAGTACATTTACAACAAAATTCAACACTTTGACTTATCTAGATAAGAGAATAGATCATCTCTAAGAAGATGATACCTGAGATTAGTTGAGGACATGTTGCTTCAAGTAATTCTCCAAGGTGACTCCTTCACATATAATTATGCTACATTTCGTCATCATGCTGCACCTCACCATGCTGCACCATGTTGCACCCATCATCACTATATTGCATCTCATCGCACTTCATTAATCATGACTGTACCCATCACTATACTGCATTATCTACCATTATTGCACCATGTTGCCATCCTGACCTATGTGTTGGCTGCACCTTGCTTTCTTGTTATCCCTTTCATTCTTGTTGTTCCTAGCATGCTTGTTGTCCTTAACATGCTTGTTGTTGCATGCTAGTTTTCCCTTGCATGCTAGCTATAGCATTGCATGCTTGGTTTATTTTCTGCTAAGTACCATGCAACTATCTCAATGTTAGTTAGTTGTCCCTTGCATGCTAATCTTCTTCGAATACATATGCTCTGACTATTTCGGTAGTTCCTAGCAGTTCTACCAGTTCGAGTTGTTGCTGGTAGATTTGGTAGTTCCGGTTGTTCCCGACAGTTCTGGCAGTCCCGACGTTTCTGGCTTTTCCAGTAATTCCAGCTTTTTCAACTTTTCTGGATTTTCTGACAGTTCCGGATTTTCTAGAAGTTCCGGCTTTTCACGCAGTTCTAGCTTTTCCTACAGTTCCCGCTTTTCTCACAATTCTGGCTTTTCTGGCATTTTCAGCTTTTTCGGCAGTCCCAGCTTTTTCAGCTTTTCTAGCTTTCTTCCCTCTGGATCAAGGCAATGTCATTCCTTAGGAACTCTCCTCCTACTAAAACCCAAATACAAGTAGAGAGAGGAAGAGATCCCAAGTGTGCTGAAATTACTTGAAGGCCAACTTTATTTATACTAAAACGTTGAGCGCATGTGGGGTTTATTTGGTTGTTGGCTCAACTTGACGAATTGCCTTATAATGCAAATAAATTCATAACTCCATGAATACTTATCAGAATCGGATGATATTTAGATGAATCCTACACCTCTCAATAAGAAGGATCCAAGAAAAATATCAATTGCCATTAATAAGATGACCCACATGGAGTTTGGCCCTAGTTGTCATTTTTAACAAACCCCTTTCTATAAATGGATGACATTTGAAGCATTTTTTTAAATAGCAGCTTCATGTTTCTCTTTTCGTATAGTTGTAAGTGTATTGTGTTAGTCATGTCGTGTCTTGTCGTGTTTCTTGGTTATTATACATAAATAAGACCCTCGTGTAAAAGTGCATGGCTTGAAATGACTTTATGGTGTAATAAAATAGAAGTGTGACAACCACAATGCTTGGGTTTTTTCATTCTCCTTCTTTCTTTGGGAAAATTCCGTAGATTGAGCTATGTCCAGATGGAAAATATGACTCATTCAAAAGGATAACCTTGAGGGAACCTATTAGATCCATGCTTATGATAGTATATAAACTACTCAACTTGGTGTAAATCTACTTGTGTATGAACGCTTCTCCAATCTAGTATATAAGGGATAAGGGGAAAATTTAAAGAAAGAAAAGCAATATCAAAGGTCTATAATACTTCTCTGAAGGGCAATATCATGTACTCTCAATAAGTCAATATCCCTCTTCTTCCCATTGAAAATAATAAGTTTCAATGCATAGTCCTATTAAATACATAAATAAAGGGTGAAAGAAGAGAAAGGCTTCCTACGTAGGGAGGTGAAGCAAGCAACTTTGCTAGGGTATTGTCCAGGCTCGCTAGTAGCAAAGAAATATTTGTACTACTAAAGTGACTTCAACGGGGTACTATCCAGGCCTGTTGGCAGTGTAGAAGCACGAGAGATGAAAAATCATACTATGAATATCAAGAACTCATCGCACATATTACCCTTTCCTGGATTGAAACAATTGTGATACGATGTATCTTTTGTGTGTTAAACCAAGTAGAAGAAAGTGAGATGTTATGTATATAACCAAGTCGAAATGGGGGAATCAAGGAAATCAATACTTCCTAAAGGTTTGACCCTTTAACCGGAATATATTCCTATACAAAGAAGTTGAAGGTTGCCCATTGTGTCACCAAGTGTTATCACTACTACAACACCCTCCAAACATTTCACTACATTCAAATTTTGGAGCCTACTATCACATTCATATCGAGTGTCACATTGATCTTCAAGTGTTTTATCATGCTATTATATGTGTTTCAAGTGTTGTTTCATGTTCTCAACTGTCATCACATTGATTAGAACATCTTTAAGTGTATTTCATGATTGTAACATATTTGTGATTATAAAACGACACATTTTGGTCGCAATCACACATACTTCACTCGTTGTACTTGGGAAATGCATGAAAAGTGGAATTTTAATGTACACTTATCATTGTTCAAGGTTGTATGAGTTCTCTCGATGATTTGGTATGTGTCGCATATGGTTTTATGTCCAAACTCATTATGTTCACACATCACCCTATATCCGAGACTTAGACAAATTTTAGTTGCAAAATGAGCCCACCGAGGTTAGGAGCGCAAAAGCACACTCTCAAGCCTTGAGCAGAAATCCTTCGTTTTTAGAAGTGTGTCATGCACCCTCAAAGAGATAAAATTACACTCCTTAATCCCTTTCCCCTTCCTCTTTCTAAATTACGCCCTTCAAGAAACTAAGTCTTCCTTTGAGCGCACTCCTTTGACTCAAAGAAGTGTGCCCTCCTTGAGTGCATGAGCACACCCTGAAGGCCTCAAATCCAACCCTTTAGCCTTCCACAATATTCCATGCACCCTCTTGACCCTTGGAGTTCATGAACGCACTCCAAAGGAATTAAACTTCACCCTTCAACCTTCATACTTGTGCCATGTGCCCTCCTAAGCCTCGTGAGCACATGAGCACACCTTGAAGGCTTGAATCCTCTATCCTTTAGCCTTTACGAGCATGCATTGATCCCTCCTTCTCTACCTTAAGTGCACAGTTCACCTGGGAAGTATGAAGCCTTTCCCTTTCTCCTTTGGACTTGCACCTTGTGCCCTCCTTCTCTCCCTTGAGCGCACAGTGCACTTGGGAAGTCCGAAGCCTTTCCCTTCGTCCTTCATACTTAAATTTCATTTTTATAGGAAGGGTATGAGAATTTTTATTATTTCCATATTTTCCTTTGTTATTTTTTGTTTGATTGGAATAATTTCAAATTATTAATTAACTTTAAATTATTGAGAGAATGAAAATTCACATTTTAGATTGAATTTAATGTGTATTCACATTTTTATTAATATAATTTTCGATTAATTTTATACATGAATTTTATAACTTTTATATTTTTATATTTAACAACTTACTTTCAAATAAATTTGTCTATTAAATGAGGTTTAATTTTTAGTTCATATTTTTAATTTACTTTGTATCCTCTTGTGAATTATTATTTTTATAAAAAAAGTGTCACCATGTGTTTAAACTTTCTCTTCGCTGTATGATTTTATTACTTCTCTTATCTCTTTATGTGTTTAATGATCTCATAGATCAATTATTAAAATTCTAAGTTTTTTTTTAATTTTGTGGTCATTTGATTTTAGTTGGTTCTTTCACTTATTAAAGATGTAAAGATAATATTTCTATTTTAAAAAACTATTTGTGAAACGATTTACTAGTCTAATCTTTAGTTTTAAATGTTAAATAATAATGTCACATTATAATAGGTTTTGGATCACTATTTCATCGTCCACAAATCCTTATCTATCCTCCCCACCACTTAAAACCCACAAATTAATAATATAATATATTTAAGGTCATGGGAAATATAGACACCAAATTGGTGTATGAGACTCCCTTGTTTGTGGAAAATGAGACCCACTTCCTCAATTATTTAATTTTGAAAGTATACATAGGCTTAGCTACTCTACCGCCCTCTAGGAAACACATGCTCTCAACCATTAGGCCCACTCAAAACAAAATCATACAAAGTCAACTTAAAGGCATTTGCTACAACTGTGATAAGAAATATTTTCTTTGACATAAATGTAAGAAGAAAAACTCTTTAAGGTAATTTCAAAGGACATTTCATATTATTATTGTAGTTATATATTAAATGAATATCAATTCATATATTTGATACATTCCCCCATATGCTCTACAATATTTGGAAGCTTAGATATCCCTTTATGTCTTGAATTGTATTTCTATTCCCCAAATCCTCATATTGGTCGAGTACAACAATCAACCAAAATTTATCCTCTAAGTTGATTGTGGCAACATCCATAGCTTCATGTATCATTATGTGTAGCCCGAGAAAAAAACCACTATATCCATGTTGTTCACAACCTTCAAATCATTATTACTATTGGAGGTTATACAAAATGTAGTGGTCATTGTGAAAATGTGAGACTCCTAATGGGTGTTATTCCTTGAAAACCCACATGTTTTCTATTGAAATGTGTGGTTGAGATATTATCTTTGGTGTTAAATGGTTAGGGACTTTAATTCCTTATCACCATGGATTTCCATAATCTATACATGAGTTGATCATGATTAAATTTATTTAACTCAACACATATAGCCTCTCACTTATGCTATGCCTATTTCACCATTTGTTTTCCAAAAAAAACAAATAGAAAATATGGTTCAATAATTTCTAGTCATTTCCATAATTTTCCCAATACTAAGCTTCCTTATTCACTTGCTACCATGTTCCTCAAGGTATAACACACATGTAATATTCATCCTAACTTTTGAGTTCTCAAAAATCTAAAACTCCAAGTGAAGCTCCTCATTCTAGTCATTGATATCCACTTGAATGAGTTCAAGGGTGCTTAATTGTTTAGAGAAGTTAGCCTCTACTCGATCTATCATCAAACTTGCATGAATGAGGTAGATATTACTAAAATTATTTTTCACATTCACTAAGGACATTACAAAATCTTGGTGATTCCCTTTATCCTTTTCCATGCGCATTCCTTGTTCCAACATCTAATAAACATCACAAGATGAGGATTATGTTTTACAACTACTTTAGTATCTCTATTTATATGAATTGGAATATTTAGACCATATTGTTAGTGATGAATGTGTGAGTGTGAACCTAAAGAAAATTGAAGCAATGAAGGAATGGAATTACTCTAAAAATCTTAAAATTTTAAGATGTTTTCTTCATCTCACTAGTTATTATAGAAATTTTATAAGGAAATGTGATAATATTGTAACTCCACCCACAACCTTGATTAAAAGAATGCTTTGAGACAAAATGATGTGGAAAACTTGAAGAATTCCATCTATGTTCCTAATACTCTTTCTAATCTACTTCACTAAAACTTTTGTTGGAAGGTGGTGGAGCATGTAAAGTCATTAGATCAATACTCAACAAAGAGGATCAAAGTGGGATGACCACTGGATTTCACCAACAAACAAATATGTAAGAGGAACTTCGGAAAAATATTTATGTAAAGGAGATGATGGCTATATTGCATGTTATGGATATCTGGTTTCTATTCCTACTAGGGAAACAATTATACACTAAAACCAAAAATAGTGGCTTGAAATACTCCCGAGAGAAAAGGATTTTTTCCCCATGAAATAAAAATGAGTCACCAAAATTTTTGTATATAAATATGAGATAATTTATATGAAAGGAAAGGAGAATATAGTCGTAGATTCTCTCTCATGGATGTATAAAGAGGAAGAGTATCCCTTTTCACTCTCCTTCATAGTAGCAAATTGGTTGATTAACAACTCCAACAAATAGTTTATATATATTAATATTATTAGCATTGATCTAACAAGTTTTAATGGAACTACACTTGGAATAATGAAGAGCTTCCCTATAAATGGAATTTCTACTTTTAAATCATGGGTGTTATGTAAACTACATGCCTCTCACATATAATTTCATTCAAGGCTCCATAAAGCACATGAAAGGGTCAAATATTCATTACTTTGGAAAGAAACTAATGAAATATACACCTATGTGGTAGAATCTATATGTGAATAATAAGTTTACCAAAATATTCATAAATTTCACTAAAGGGCCTTATACAACATGTCTCTTAATACTAGGATCCACCCAACGAAAGAAACTAATTGTTCACCAAACCACTCCAACTAAGACATTTATCATTCAACATATTTTTTTCAATAATAATGTATTTACTTATTAAACTATTCTCCACTTTATAATAACACATATCTATTAAATATACCTTTTTAATTTTTTTAGTATTTTTAAATAAAATGTGTCATGATAAAAATTCATATCAATTAGATAACATTATAACTTTCAACAAAATTCATATTCAACATAATTTTTTCAACAATAATTTATTTACTTATTAAATTACTCTAGAATTTATAGTAAGATATCTACTAATGTTATCTTTTCTATTTTTTAATCTTCACTACTTTACTCTTTAGATGTACATAATATTTTATTCCTGTCATGTAATGTCGGGAAATTTTTTCCTTTACAAAACAAAATTCCCATTAATAACTCGAGCCTTAAATCAAATTGAATTTATAACAAGGAGGGTTTCAAGGCAGCAAGTCCCTACCTTGAGCGGGGTTGACAGGGTGAAGTGTGTGAACTTTGAAACATATGTTCTATTGCAGTTGTTTACCTTAACATTTTCTCAATTAAATAAGGATATCTAATGACAACACTTTTGACTCTATTTCAATTATTATAGCAATTCTTTTGAGTTGCAATGTAGCCTCTGAATCATCCCTCGGAACAAGGACATATCATAACACTCATTTATAACAAGTATTTATGAGTTGTAACGTAGCACTCATTTATAACAAATCTCTGCGAGTTGTAACATAGCATCTAAATCATCCCTGGGAACAAAGGCATATCAAAACACTCATAAGGAGTAACAACCTAATTACCAGCAAAAGAAAGGGATATGGGAACACCATCACTACACCTTACTTTAGCAGCTTACATTGTCTATGGGCCTTTATTTGCATGAATATAAGTAGATTTCTTATCGAGAGATCGATCTTTTCTATATGAAAATAAATTCGATAGCCATAGTAAGGAGATTTTGTTTCCCAAGAAGAAGCTACAGTTTAATCCAATTCTTAGATTTTCCAATTGATTTGTTTGATTCAGTTAATCAATTAGTAGAGGCTATGGTAGCATTCCATAGTGAAGTTCCATAACCCATTAAATTTTACCTAGTGTCAGTACCAACAAATATAGATTCAGTTGGTTGATATGATAAGGTGCATGTTGGAAATTTATTCATATCTCTATGTACACACTCATAATATTCCCTTGTGAATTTCTTGTGAATGCAGGACTACCCAATTTCAAATTTGGCCTATATATTTTAGTTAGTAAGGAAACTGATAAATATCGTGGAAGCATGTATTAGTGGTGTGAACTCTATAGTTCTCTCAATTCCACATTTCTCTATATATATATATATCCTTCAAAGTGTTCACCTAATTTTATTTATTTGTTGCTGACACCTTGTGCATATGTTCATATATATCCCTGAAGGTTAAATGACGCATGGATACATAGACAATACAGTAGGAATTCCCATGAATTCACACATGTAAGTTTCCCTATTCTATTTCTTAGAGCCAAGACAATAAAATACATGAAGTTCATGAGAATTAGATATTCGAAAGCAAAATGCAGTGCCATTAGAGATGAAATTGCAAGAAGTGGACAGAATCCTCTCATTATCTTTAGAATTCTTTGTCCCTCCCAAAGAGTACATTGAAGCTATATCCTTAATAAAAGCATCTAAAGTCATTCATTACAATAGTTATATTCAACACTGCATTTGAGAATGCATCTTCTTTGGCTATGACATTTGTTGGGTCCCTATAATACTAGTGATTACCCCATTACTATTGTAGTTGCATCCCTTATTAATATTGTTGTGCCCCTATTGTCCCCATATTATTGTTATTGTTCCCCATAGAATCCCTCTATTGTTATTTTTGTGGCTTTATATTATTATTGTTAGGTCGGCTGGGTTATATTGTGACTCCTTAGACTCCTATATATAGAAAGGAGGTTTTGTCATTTGAATCATCCAAGAATTGTTCATTTTGTAATGTAAAGGAGGTTGCCCCCTTGGAAAGGCTCAATTTTAAGGCGTTGATCTATCTTTTCTATCTTTTCCTTGAGCTGGTTTCATAACATTTCTTATCAAAGGTTTGGATTCTAGGGTTTAGGTGCTCCAAACAGGTCATCGTGGCATTTTCTTTATAATTTTTTTGTCCATGACGTTTTAGAAGCTAAAAAAAAACCATTTGAGAAGACATCACACTGAAGCTCGGGTCCAAATTTCAGAGCTTTTCGCACTATATTTGTGGAGGTATGATCTGTGGAAGTTGGTCTTTTTGCAGACTCCTGAATTACATTCCAAACAGGTGACCTGGGGAAAATTTTCATAACTTTCTCTCTGAGCATCAGATTGAAATTTCGTCAAAAGGTATAGAAAGAGGATGGAATTTAGATTCTTGTATATATTTTTCAGATCCAAAGGTCGAAACAATGACTTGTGGCATGTCGTACAAGTTCGGTCTACTGAACTAGTCTATAATCAGGTCACTGTGGGAGATTTCACATAACTCTTCCTTGGAGAATCCAATTTGGATTAGAGTAGTGGCATTGGAAACAGGACACATAGGGCTATGGCAAGTCAGAATTATAGAACTGGATGATTTGAATGTACAGAGATACATCAGAGGCAATATCGAGCTCCTACAAAGTGAAAAAAGGTGTGTAGATCCTTTTAAATTTTTGCTTAAGATTGGTTTGAAATTTATCTTGAAGGAATTCAAAGGGAATAGTAGAGCATTATTATCGGTAACTGATGCCCTAAGGAAAGAAAATTCAAACACCTAGTAAGGAACCTGAAAGCTCTAGCATGACTCATGAAGAAGAGTAAGAAATGCTACATGATATATCAAAATTACAAGAACAAGTGCAACAAATGTCACTCTCACAAAAGCTAATAGAAGCTAAGATAAAGGGTGTGGAAACTAAGATGGACGATTTGAAGATAGATTTGAAGACAGATTTGAAGAGAGACATGACAGATTTGAAGATAGATTTGAAAAAATTTCTACAAGAAATACTTACTAATGGTGAAAAGGCAATAAAGGAAACTCATGATGCGAACAAAAGAAATGTTAATCACGATATCATAGAATCTAATGTAGGATCGAAGACGCACCATATTCCAAAAATCGATATGAGAAAGTTTGATGGCAAGGATCCCACAACATGGATATTACATATGGAGTAATTTTTCGATCTCAATAATGTGAAAAACACACAAAAGGTATGTATTCCAACTTTATATTAGGAACCAAATTAGTTTGTATGTTATCAATGGCTTTGCTCTCATAAACAGTTTATCACTTGGGAAATTTTAATGGAAGAATTGATAGCACATTATGAGGATATAAAAAACAACACTTTTTTTAGCCAATTAATAAGTCTCAAACAAAATGGTTCAATAATGGAGCACATTGAGGAGTTCCAAAAATTGAACATAAGGGGAAAAATATTCCATAGGAGCATAGGATTGATGTGTTCATAGGTTATTTAAAGGATAATATCCAACATGATGTTCACCTTTTGGAACCTGATTCATTAGACAAGGCATTCAGGTTGGCAAGAAAAATGGAAAGCAAAATTATGGCAACCAGGAAGCATA
>APFE030307124.1:1135-21151 GCA_000404065.3 Pinus taeda
CCAAGTGTCAAAAACACTTTGATTTCACTCTCTAAGTCTATTAGTGATTTGACGCCCTTTGATTTAGTTGCTGTTACACAAAGCGTCACTTTTCTTAAAGTGCCTTAGCGTCAAAAACAATTTTCTGTTTTTCTGAGTTATTAAAAGAAACAGAGTATTTTTCCCGTTGCTGCAACACCACGATCAGCGTTGCTGCAACACCGATTCCTGTTGCTGCAACACCAAGTCCAGAAAACGAAATTATCAGTTTTTTGTGCAGAAACAGAGCAGTTCTGTGTTGTCTGTTTGTTTAGGAATTTAGCAGAAAATTCCATCATATTAGAGAGTTGTTCTATGATGTTTTGTGTTATGGAATTCACCATAAAAATTCCAACAGTAAATGTTTTCTAATTTTAAAAATAAGCATTGGTTGATTAAATTCACTAATCATAATAATCATACATCATCAGATTCACTAATAATAAGTTCATAAAAAGTTGAAGAGCGATATTCGCGTTGTCTACCTTTTAGCTTTAAATAATTAAACATGTTTTTGCGAGCTAAACGGCCTAACGAAATATCTGAAAAGAGAAAAGATTTCGAATCCCTGTTCTGTTTGATGCGCTTGATTCCCAGGCCTCTAAAGTTTTGGATGACCTAATATAAAACTTCGTTTTCTCTGTATCATCTCTCAGGTCTATCCCTTGCTAGATCAATCGCTTGGCGCACAAGTCGTATGAATTCCTCAGAAGGGATGCAGAAGAAGGAAAATTAGCGACAGTATGATTATGAATTGTAGTATAGGTCGTGAGAACGTATCCAGGATCATCCGGACAACGTTCAATCTGTTTCTTTAGCAGGCATCCCTTTCTTCGACATCTGAAATAATATCTGCTGATTTATTCAGCAATAGCAGCAATTATAAACATATTTTGTAACTAGTGTGCACAATTGGAAGCTGCATACAGGCAATATAAGCAACCCCATGCTGGTCCAAGAAGTATTTGGTAGAGCACTTGGGAGAAAACACAGATGAATTCTATCCATGATGCGCTTGTGACCATATTTCTTCCATTCATATTCGTATCAATTAAGTTCTCAGTGCTCTCTGTGCTCACACATAACCTTTTCTGGTTTACCAAGACCTTGACCATCTCTAAAGTTAGTCGATGCATCAACTCCATCCATCAATCGCACAGTCACACCACAGGAACCAGTAGACCATGTCCTTTTAAACTAAGAAAAATGTATACGTTTAAATAGCAAGATTCCCTAACAAATTCGGAAATATTTCATTCAATTCTAGGCTTGTGAAAATGTGTTAGAAAGGTCCACTACAGCACGTTGTTACTTGGATAGGTTTTCTCTGTGTAATGACCAGACATTTTACATGAATAAATTGTTATTTACCTTGTGGGTGAATGAAAATAACAGAAATTATTATTTTCTTGAAAATGATGATAATATTAATTGTGCAAATGGTATAATATGAACTGCATAATATATGCGTATACACAGTAACTTTATGTGAAAAGTTATTTACTCTTCCTGCTTAAAGATAAAGGAAAAACAGTTGCCAGCATATGAGGGGAAACCCTAACTGTTCTCTCTTTCCCATAGAAAAGGGGAAAGAAGAAAAGACCTGGGTTGTTGAACGAACAAACGGGGAGAGAAAGGCAAAAGGCACTGGAGCAGAGGAAGAGGGTGCTACGTCTGGTGAGGACCAGATAGCACAGACACATTTGTGTCTCATATTGCTGAGGCTGTGGCCGGAAAAGGAGCTTGGGGGAGAGACTTAGTTCGGAAGACTGGTCTCGTGGTTGGGAGGATATCAAGCATTCAATCATCGTCTACATGCTGCAGAAGTGCAGAAGATAAAGGCAAGGATACACAGGTAAGTATGTGTAGTTTCATTAATTAGAGACTAATTATTACCCTGTATTCCTAAGAATCTGAATTGTAGTTGCTGTGGGTGTGACTCTTGGGCTATAAATCAAAACCTGGGTATTGCTGAAAGCAATACCGGTAATGATTAACGCCCTGTCGTATATATATATATGTCATGTATTAAGTAAGAGAAGAAACAGAAAGTGATAATTGGAAAGGTATCCTGTACTTACTTCCGAATAAGTAAAGTGGTGCAAATAAAGAGACAGTAAATACTAGATGCCAAAAATAAATAGAATAGCTGAACTACCATTAACAGATATGGAAACAGGCATAATTATACTAATGCCTAAGCTAGATAACAGCATCTGAAACAACCATCTAATTTTAATGCGGAACTCTATGAGCAGTGATTCACACATTGTCCATAATTCAGTTACAAGTATTGAAAAGTGAACCAAAACAAATACAGATATACTCGAAGTGAGACCTCATTACGGAAGGTAACAATCAAGAGGATAAATACATGTCTGTCCTGTAAACATATGTCTTTCCAGATAAATAGAAGTACAAACCCTTGCCAGAATCATAGCTTTTATAAGGGTTACCAGAAAAGAAAACGAGTTACTGTAAAGGACTCACCATAAAAAGATTGTAAATATAACTGTCAATTATCATAACGATGGAAACGTTGGGTTGGCCGCAACCACAGGTGTGAACCACCTGGAGGTATGGCGCCCCGCATGCTATCAAATAAGGGTTGATATAACCCGAAAATCATACCATCCGCACGGCGGATACATTCATTTAACTCTAAAGTAAAGAGACAAATAATGAAGAATCGAAATGAACATTTAACAGGCTAATCTACAATTAACAAGGAGGAGTAGTAATACGCCGATAATGGAGCCGTTACTGGACCATAACAAGCCTCCTCCTAAACCATACATAAATATATCAGAGACATTAAAATCAATCCGTCATTCGGGTTAGTCTTTCGCCAACAAATATATATAAACCCATCAATCTGTATATCATTTAACACGATAAATGGCGAACCCAGAAAGAGCAGGGTCGTAAACCAACCCTCAGACCATTTCATTAAAAGAAACTGCAACAAATATATATAAACCCATCAATCTGTATATCATTTAACACGATAAATGGCGAACCCAGGAAGAGTAGGGTCGTAAACCAAACCCTCAGACCATTTCATTAAAAGAAACTGAAATAAATAACAGTATGTAATATGTGAAGTTTCGATGGCTCGTAGGTAGCGGCGCCGCGCACTAACAACAAATAAACACAATTAAAACAGTGAAGAAAAACAATATGGATTGCAACATACAAGGCCTGTTCGACAGATGGAACCACCCAAAAACCTGATGCAATAACCGGCCATGATGCCGAGCCCACTACAATATGTTCACACTGAACATGCGAACAATTACAATTTTTAGATCTGAGCTATCGGACAGACCATAACCAGACACAAACCCTATGGACAAATTACTCATTCGACAACCTAGGTTTCAGCCCCAAAAACCACAATAAACAGGGAATGAAAGGAAACTCTGTCGAAGTGAGGCCATGGCGCCAAGTCATGATGGAATGGACCAAACCCTGGTAGAGAAGAGCAAAATGAGTCGAACTCCAAGAGTAAATTAACCAATGTAAACCTACAGGGTAGCGCACTTACCAGGTTAAAGGTTTGAAGGCCGAGACCCTGAACAACCTTGCATCCGCGTCCTGTCCAGTCTGCTACCCTGTTCCATCAATAATAACCAAAGTAGTTAGTATACCCCTGTAAAATACAGTGAACAGAATGAACAATACAGTACTAAAACAAAGGAAAGGGCGCATTACCTGTTGCAAATGGAGATAAGGCGAAGAACAGTGAGGGTTTCACCACCCAACAGGCCGTCGCTGAATACATTCGAGATATCAGTAATCTGAACCGGGAATACCACGGCAGTGGCACTCGACCATGGCAGTAACACCAGAGCAAAGGCTGCCTCCGTGGAGCTGGTGTAACAATGCAGATGAACGGAGCAAAGTGAATGAACCCTATGTATTACCCCGCCAAGACAGGTCCAACCTCCACCGTCCGATCACTGGTAGTGATCCTGACCGCTGATTTCAATGAGGATCCCGAGAAGAGGGTGGCGGGACTGTAGCATTAAAGTCCCAGCTACCAAAACCAAAGCTCAGCGCAGCGGATCGATGGAGTGAATCAAAGATGCCAGGTGTCACGAGCAAGGCGTCTCAACCTGCCGCCAATGTATTGACTTGTGCCATGTAATGTTACCAAGGACAATCAACGTCCTTTTTAATAGTCAGAGATATATATATATATATATGCCGGATCAATGCATTTATAAATCATATCTGATATTAATTAAGTCAAACGCCATGACGGCATTAATATATAGTTGTGTAGGTAGGGTAAATAATTTTTTTTTTTTTTTTTTTTTTTTTTTTTTTTTTTTTTTTTTAGTGTACGGGGGTTATGACATATGGTATCAGAGCCCAGGTACAATACTGTGGCCTCTGGGTAAGAC
Source organism: Pinus taeda (assembly GCA_000404065.3). Classification (NCBI taxonomy): domain Eukaryota; kingdom Viridiplantae; phylum Streptophyta; class Pinopsida; order Pinales; family Pinaceae; genus Pinus; species Pinus taeda. The sequence goes on from APFE030307124.1 coordinate 5,563, forward strand.
AATGATGGATGGATATTGTGGAAATGAATTGACAAATAATCATTCTTCTTTACTACTCGTGGATGTTTTCTCACACAAGACCAGGATTGAAATTAACAGATATGAGGAGAGCAGAAAATACATCACGACGACCTGTAATGGGGCAGGGCGTAATCGGGGCAGAAAATAACCCAGAATTGTGGGTACAACTTGGAGAAGAAGCCAGAACCACAAATCAAGCAATTCTGGAGACCGTGCAGGAGTTGAAGAATGAGATGGCTCGACTACGAGAAGATAACGCCCGATTGACAATGGAACAAGAGAGAATTTTGAAAAGTTTGTCCAACAGACAAAATCAGGTGCCAGTTAATCCAAGTGCAGAACAACAAAGGATGTCGGAAGAGCAGAATCATCATATACCCCCCGAAGGATTGGAGGAGCAGGAAGAACGCTCAGATAATGCATTTGAATAGCAAACTTCGAAAAGACAAAGGGTAGAACTGCAAGGGGAATTCCGTAAGATTAAGCCACCGCATTTTGACGGGGAACAAGAAGAAGCCGCTGAAGCATGGTTAATCAACATGAATAAGTATTTTCAGCTTTATGAGTACGATCATAATCTTAAAGCACGACTAGCTATTTTTCAATTACAAGGAAAAGCCACCTTATGGTGGGAAGAAGTGAAGATCGTCAAAGGGGTTACAGAACAAGACATAACATGGGATAATTTCCAAAGGTTCTTCAAGGAGAGATATCTAACAGAACATTTTTATGATGAAAAAGCCAGAGAATTTCATGATCTGCGATTAGGACAACAGACTATGGATGATTTCATCACCCGTTTTACTTCCTTACTCCGCTACGTACCATATATAAGGGAGGAAAAAGCGAAAGTGCAGCGATTTGTTAGCAGTTTACCCCCGTATATGCGGGAAAGGATTGAATTTGATAATCCAAAATCAATGGATGAAGTGATCTGCAAGGCTAGAATCTGCTATCAGCATAGCAAACAGAAAGGGGAAACTGCTAGCAGGAAATGGAATGAGAAGAAGAATTTTAAGACAGTTGGAAATAACAAAGGGATTCGTAATCATGGAAACAAAGGCGTTGGCAAGGGAACAAACAACAGATTTGCAGCCAGAACCACATCCAAGTTCAGATCTGCAAATGAGCCCAAGATCAGTGAACAACAAATCAGATTGGACAATGAGGGGACAACAAAACCCCCTGTGCAGTGCTGGGGTTGTGGGGGACCTCACTACATCAAAAATTGCCCACAACGAAAAGGGATTGAATAGTTATCCCAAATTCATGAAGCCTCAACTGTTGGCGAAGTGGGTCGAAGCGTACCCAGAATCAATGCGGCTTTGGAGGATCGACAGGCGGAATATCAGCCAACTATGGTCGAATTCGAAGGTAAAATTTCAAACCTTACCATATCTGTTTTGATTAATCCCGGGGCCACATTAAGTTATGTGAACCCGAAAGTAGTAGAACGTTGTAATTTGCAATCTGTTAAATTTAAAAACCCTTGGCTAGTGCAATTAGCTACTGGGGCTAAGCGGCGGGTAACCGCCAAGATCAACGACTACTCATTTATTATAGCAGACCAGCCAATAACAGCTGACCTGAACATACTCCCTCTGGGTTCTTACGACATTCTAATCGGTATGGATTGGTTAGAAAAACATTGGTCATTAGTTGATTGCAAAACCAAAATTATTTATTACAGAGATCAACAAGGAAATAGCAAAGAAATGCAGGGAATCAAGCGACCAGTGCAGGTTCGACCAATAACTGCAAACCAATTGGTGAAATGTGTACGGAAGGGCTGCCAAGTGTACGCCATCCAAGTGGGCTATGCAGCCTCCAAGGATAAATCTGCATCTTTGGATAATATCCCTGTAATACAAGAATTTACAGATGTGTTTCCGGAAGAAATTCCAGGACTACCACCGCGAAGAAACATAGATTTCACTATAGAGTTGGTACCAGGGGCTGCACCAGTGTCACGAGCACCCTACAGAATGAGTGTGCCTGAGTTGACCGAATTAAAGATGCAGTTGCAAGAATTACTGGACAAGAATTACATCCGTCCCAGTGTGTCTCCATGGGGGGTGCCAGTATTATTTGTCAAGAAGAAAGATGGCACCCTCTGGATGTGTATCGATTATAGACAATTGAATAAGTTGACTATTAAAAACAAGTATCCTCTTCCCCGGATCGACGAATTATTCGATCAAGTAAAAGGCGCGACAGTATTCTCTAAGATCGATTTACGATCAGGTTATCACCAGATCAGAATTAAGGATGAGGACATCGCAAAGACAGCCTTTAGAACCAGGTATGGGCACTATGAATTCGTGGTTTTGCCGTTTGGGCTTACCAATGCCTCGGCAACCTTCATGTGCTTAATGAACAGTATTTTCCATCCTTATTTGGACCAGTTCGTGCTGATATTTATTGATGATATCTTAATTTATTCACGCACTATCGAAGAACATCACGAACATCTCCGAGTAGTATTGCAGACCCTTCGAGAACATCAGCTGTACGCTAAGTTTAGTAAATGTGACTTCTTCAAATCAGAAATTCAATTTCTAGGTCAGGTAATTACAAAGGATGGAATTGCAGTGGATCCGGAAAAGATAAAAGTGATAATGGAATGGCCGGTTCCAAAAGATGTAGCAGATGTCCGATCGTTCATGGGGTTAGCTGGGTATTACTGGAGATTCGTAAAAGCTTTCTCTAAGGTAGCATTTCCCATCACTTCCCTGCAGAAGAAGGGAAAACTGTTTCATTGGACCCCAAATTGCCAGCAAAGTTTTGAACAATTGAAACACCTGCTCACCACAGCACCTATTCTGAGTATAGCAAATCCTAATAAGGATTATGTAGTATGTACAGATGCTAGCAAAGAAGGATTGGGAGGGGTCTTAATGCAAGAAGGCAGAGTGCTTGCTTATGAGTCTCGAAAATTAAAAGAACATGAGCAAAAATATTCTGCTTATGACTTAGAGTTGGCTGCCGTTATTCATGCCTTGAAGATGTGGCGGCACTATCTCATGGGCCGGAAGTTTTTGCTGCATACCGACCATCACAGTTTGACTAACTATTTCAGCCAACCTACCTTAAATGCTAGGCAAGCAAGGTGGGTGGACTTCCTAGGTAGCTTTGATTTTGACATAAAGCATTTGCAAGGGAAGGAAAATAAGGTAGCTAATGCCTTGAGCCGGAAAATACACAATTTGTATGAAGTTTCTTTTAGTGGATGGGAAAGTCCCTTCCTAGAAATGATAAAGGAAATTGCAGATCAGGATACCGAATATCAGCAATTGAAATTGCAGATACAACAATCTGCTAAAAGAGACAGCCAACAAGAATATGAATTAGATGATGCCGAAAGGATTTACTTCAAGAAAAGATTGTATGTGCCTAACCAAAGCAGAATTAGAAAACTGATTATGGATGAATTTCATACCAGCCATTACGCAGGTCATCCGGGTTATCAAAAGATGATAACAGCAATCCGGAAGGAATACTTCTGGCCTGGAATGAAGAAAAGCATTGTTGAATACCTGGCACGGTGCTTAGAATGTCAGCAGATTAAAGCAGAACATCAGCACCCAGTAGGATTGCTACAACCATTGCCAGTTCCGGAATGGAAATGGGAAATCATCTCCATGGACTTTATTACAGGATTACCCAGAACTAAAAGAAATAATGATTCCATTTTTGTGGTAGTGGACAAACTAAGTAAGGCTGCACACTTTATACCTGTGCAATCTACATGTAGAGCTGCGCAGATCGCCCACATATTTATGCAGAATGTATTCAAGTTACATGGACTTCCGAAAACAATAATTTCCGATCGTGATGTGAAATTCACCTCAGCGTTTTGGAAAACACTGTTTATGGAATTAGGAACTCAACTCAATTTCAGCACAACATACCATCCACAGACTGATGGGCAGACGGAACGAGTGAATCAAATGGTGGAAGATATGCTAAGAGCTTATGTCATGCAACAACCCACCAGATGGGAAGATTACTTACATCTTGTAGAGTTCGCGTACAACAACGGTTACCATACTTCAACACAAATGAGTCCATTTGGAGTTTTGTACGGTCGAAAGTGTCGTACACCCGCTAGTTGGGGAGGACCAGAGGATAAATTGAGTCTAGGTCCTGAAATGCTGAAGGAAATGGAAGATACGGTAAAAAGGGTACATGTTAATTTGAAAGCTGCCCAAGATAGACAAAAGAATTTTGCTGATCAAAAGAGAAGGTTCAAAGAGTTTCAGGTTGGGGACCACGTGTACATTCGAAATCAGGCCAAAAGAAGTACCTTGCAGTGGAGTGGATGCGCTAAATTGGCACCCCGATATTATGGACCCTTTCAAATTTTAGCAAGGGTCAGACCAGTAGCTTACCAACTGGCCCTGCCAAGTCACATCCGAGTCCATAACGTGTTTCATGTTTCTGTTCTAAAGAAATATGTGTATGACCCTAAGCATGTAATCCGATGGCAAGAGATCCAGGTGGGTGATTGTTACGATAAATTCAGAAAAATATATATATGAAAAGGAAACTAATTCAAAGAATTGTGTGTTGCAGGTCAAACCGGAAGGAGAGGTTCTGGTCGAACCGCTGAGCATTCTCGACCGGAGAGAAGTTCAGCTGCGGAAACGAGTTATTACCCAAGTTAAGGTGCAATGGCGACATTTTGGGCCTGACGAGGCCACTTGGGAAGATGAGGAATTGATGAAAAGGACCTATCCCGATCTGTTCGGATCTGTGAGACACCGAGACGGTGTCCAATCTCAGGGGGAGGAGATGTAATGACCAGACATTTTACATGAATAAATTGTTATTTACCTTGTGGGTGAATGAAAATAACAGAAATTATTATTTTCTTGAAAATGATGATAATATTTATTGTGCAAATGGTATAATATGAACTGCATAATATATGCGTATACACAGTAACTTTATGTGAAAAGTTATTTACTCTTCCTGCTTAAAGATAAAGGAAAAACAGTTGCCAGCATATGAGGGGAAACCCTAACTGTTCTCTCTTTCCCATAGAAAATGGGAAAGAAGAAAAGACCCGGGTTGTTGAACGAACAAACGGGGAGAGAAAGGCAAAAGGCACTGGAGCAGAGGAAGAGGGTGCTACGTCTGGTGAGGACCAGATAGCACAGACACATTTGTGTCTCATATTACTGAGGCTGTGGCCGGCAAAGGAGCTTGGGGGAGAGACTCAGTTTGGAAGACTGGTCTCGTGGTTGGGAGGATATCAAGCATTCAATCATCGTCTACATGCTGCAGAAGTGCAGAAGATAAAGGCAACGATACATAGGTAAGTATGTGTAGTTTCATTAATTAGAGACTAATTATTACCCTGTATTCCTAAGAATCTGAATTGTAGTTGCTGTGGGTGTGACTCTTGGGCTATAAATCAGAACCTGGGTATTGCTGAAAGCAATACCGGTAATGATTAACGCCCTGTCGTATATATATATATGTCATGTATTAAGTAAGAGAAGAAACAGAAAGTGATAATTGGAAAGGTATCCTGTACTTACTTCCGAATAAGTAAAGTGGTGCAAATAAAGAGACAGTAAATACTAGATGCCAAAAATAAATAGAATAGCTGAACTACCATTAACAGATATGGAAACAGGCATAATTATACTAATGCCTAAGCTAGATAACAGCATCTGAAACAACCATCTAATTTTAATGCGGAACTCTATGAGCAGTGATTCACACATTGTCCATAATTCAGTTACAAGTATTGAAAAGTGAACCAAAACAAATACAGATATACTCGAAGTGAGACCTCATTACGGAAGGTAACAGTCAAGAGGATAAATACATGTCTGTCCTATAAACATATGTCTTTCCAGATAAATAGAAGTACAAACCCTCGCCAGAATCACAGCTTTTATAAGGGTTACCAGAAAATAAAACGAGTTACTGTAAAGGACTCACCATAAAAAGATTGTAAATATAACTGTTAATTATCATAACGATGGAAACGTCGGGTTGGCCGCAACCACAAGTGTGAACCACCTGGAGGTATGGCGCCCCGCATGCTGTCAAATAAGGGTTGATATAACCCGAAGGTCATACCATCCGCACGGCGGATACATTCATTTAACTCTAAGGTAAAGAGACAAATAATGAAGAATCGAAATGAACATTTAACAGGCTAATCTACAGTTAACAAGGAGGAGTAGTAATACGCCGATAATGGAGCCGTTACTGGACCATAACAGGCCTCCTCCTAAACCATACATAAATATATCAGAGACATTAAAATCAGTCCGTCATTCGGGTTAGTCTTTCGCCAACAAATATATATAAACCCATCAATCTGTATATCATTTAACACGATAAATGGCGAACCCAGGAAGAGTAGGGTCGTAAACCAAACCCTCAGACCATTTCATTAAAAGAAACTGAAATAAATAACAGTATGTAATATGTGAAGTTTCGATGGCTCGTAGGGAGCGGCGCCGCACGCTAACAACAAATAAACATAATTAAAACAGTGAAGAAAAACAATATGGATTGCAACATGCAAGGCCTGTTTGACAAATGGAACCACCCAAAAACCTGATGCAATAACCGGCCATGATGCCGAGCCCACTACAATATGTTCACACTGAACATGCGAACAATTACAATTTTTAGATCTGAGCTATCGGACAGACCATAACCAGACACAAACCCTATGGACAAATTACTCATTCGACAACCTAGGTTTCAGCCCCAAAAACCACAATAAACAGGGAATGAAAGGAAACTCTGTCGAAGTGAGGCCATGGCGCCAAGTCATGATGGAATGGACCAAACCCTGGTAGAGAAGAGCAAAATGAGTCGAACTCCAAGAGTAAATTAACCAATGTAAACCTACAGGGTAGCGCACTTACCAGGTTAAAGGTTTGAAGGCCGAGACCCTGAACAACCTTGCATCCGCGTCCTGTCCAGTCTGCTACCCTGTTCCATCAATAATAACCAAAGTAGTTAGTATACCCCTGTAAAATACAGTGAACAGAATGAACAATACAGTACTAAAACAAAGGAAAGGGCGCATTACCTGTTGCAAATGGAGATAAGGCGAAGAACAGTGAGGGTTTCACCACCCAACAGGCCGTCGCTGAATACATTCGAGATATCAGTAATCTGAACCGGGAATACCACGGCAGTGGCACTCGACCATGGCAGTAACACCAGAGCAAAGGCTGCCTCCGTGGAGCTGGTGTAACAATGCAGATGAACGGAGCAAAGTGAATGAACCCTATGTATTACCCCGCCAAGACAGGTCCAACCTCCACCGTCCGATCACTGGTAGTGATCCTGACCGCTGATTTCAATGAGGATCCCGAGAAGAGGGTGGCGGGACTGTAGCATTAAAGTCCCAGCTACCAAAACCAAAGCTCAGCGCAGCGGATCGATGGAGTGAATCAAAGATGCCAGGTGTCACGAGCAAGGCGTCTCAACCTGCCGCCAATGTATTGACTTGTGCCATGTAATGTTACCAAGGACAATCAACGTCCTTTTTAATAGTCAGAGATATATATATATATATATGCCGGATCAATGCATTTATAAATCATATCTGATATTAATTAAGTCAAACGCCATGACGGCATTAATATATAGTTGTGTAGGTAGGGTAAATAATTTTTTTTTTTTTTTTTTTTTTTTTTTTTTTTTTTAGTGTACGGGGGTTATGACATATGGTATCAGAGCCCAGGTACAATACTGTGGCCTCTGGGTAAGACAATGATGGATGGATATTGTGGAAATGAATTGACAAATAATCATTCTTCTTTACTACTCGTGGATGTTTTCTCACACAAGACCAGGATTGAAATTAACAGATATGAGGAGAGCAGAAAATACATCACGACGACCTGTAATGGGGCAGGGCGTAATCGGGGCAGAAAATAACCCAGAATTGTGGGTACAACTTGGAGAAGAAGCCAGAACCACAAATCAAGCAATTCTGGAGACCGTGCAGGAGTTGAAGAATGAGATGGCTCGACTACGAGAAGATAACGCCCGATTGACAATGGAACAAGAGAGAATTTTGAAAAGTTTGTCCAACAGACAAAATCAGGTGCCAGTTAATCCAAGTGCAGAACAACAAAGGATGTCGGAAGAGCAGAATCATCATATACCCCCCGAAGGATTGGAGGAGCAGGAAGAACGCTCAGATAATGCATTTGAATAGCAAACTTCGAAAAGACAAAGGGTAGAACTGCAAGGGGAATTCCGTAAGATTAAGCCACCGCATTTTGACGGGGAACAAGAAGAAGCCGCTGAAGCATGGTTAATCAACATGAATAAGTATTTTCAGCTTTATGAGTACGATCATAATCTTAAAGCACGACTAGCTATTTTTCAATTACAAGGAAAAGCCACCTTATGGTGGGAAGAAGTGAAGATCGTCAAAGGGGTTACAGAACAAGACATAACATGGGATAATTTCCAAAGGTTCTTCAAGGAGAGATATCTAACAGAACATTTTTATGATGAAAAAGCCAGAGAATTTCATGATCTGCGATTAGGACAACAGACTATGGATGATTTCATCACCCGTTTTACTTCCTTACTCCGCTACGTACCATATATAAGGGAGGAAAAAGCGAAAGTGCAGCGATTTGTTAGCAGTTTACCCCCGTATATGCGGGAAAGGATTGAATTTGATAATCCAAAATCAATGGATGAAGTGATCTGCAAGGCTAGAATCTGCTATCAGCATAGCAAACAGAAAGGGGAAACTGCTAGCAGGAAATGGAATGAGAAGAAGAATTTTAAGACAGTTGGAAATAACAAAGGGATTCGTAATCATGGAAACAAAGGCGTTGGCAAGGGAACAAACAACAGATTTGCAGCCAGAACCACATCCAAGTTCAGATCTGCAAATGAGCCCAAGATCAGTGAACAACAAATCAGATTGGACAATGAGGGGACAACAAAACCCCCTGTGCAGTGCTGGGGTTGTGGGGGACCTCACTACATCAAAAATTGCCCACAACGAAAAGGGATTGAATAGTTATCCCAAATTCATGAAGCCTCAACTGTTGGCGAAGTGGGTCGAAGCGTACCCAGAATCAATGCGGCTTTGGAGGATCGACAGGCGGAATATCAGCCAACTATGGTCGAATTCGAAGGTAAAATTTCAAACCTTACCATATCTGTTTTGATTAATCCCGGGGCCACATTAAGTTATGTGAACCCGAAAGTAGTAGAACGTTGTAATTTGCAATCTGTTAAATTTAAAAACCCTTGGCTAGTGCAATTAGCTACTGGGGCTAAGCGGCGGGTAACCGCCAAGATCAACGACTACTCATTTATTATAGCAGACCAGCCAATAACAGCTGACCTGAACATACTCCCTCTGGGTTCTTACGACATTCTAATCGGTATGGATTGGTTAGAAAAACATTGGTCATTAGTTGATTGCAAAACCAAAATTATTTATTACAGAGATCAACAAGGAAATAGCAAAGAAATGCAGGGAATCAAGCGACCAGTGCAGGTTCGACCAATAACTGCAAACCAATTGGTGAAATGTGTACGGAAGGGCTGCCAAGTGTACGCCATCCAAGTGGGCTATGCAGCCTCCAAGGATAAATCTGCATCTTTGGATAATATCCCTGTAATACAAGAATTTACAGATGTGTTTCCGGAAGAAATTCCAGGACTACCACCGCGAAGAAACATAGATTTCACTATAGAGTTGGTACCAGGGGCTGCACCAGTGTCACGAGCACCCTACAGAATGAGTGTGCCTGAGTTGACCGAATTAAAGATGCAGTTGCAAGAATTACTGGACAAGAATTACATCCGTCCCAGTGTGTCTCCATGGGGGGTGCCAGTATTATTTGTCAAGAAGAAAGATGGCACCCTCTGGATGTGTATCGATTATAGACAATTGAATAAGTTGACTATTAAAAACAAGTATCCTCTTCCCCGGATCGACGAATTATTCGATCAAGTAAAAGGCGCGACAGTATTCTCTAAGATCGATTTACGATCAGGTTATCACCAGATCAGAATTAAGGATGAGGACATCGCAAAGACAGCCTTTAGAACCAGGTATGGGCACTATGAATTCGTGGTTTTGCCGTTTGGGCTTACCAATGCCTCGGCAACCTTCATGTGCTTAATGAACAGTATTTTCCATCCTTATTTGGACCAGTTCGTGCTGATATTTATTGATGATATCTTAATTTATTCACGCACTATCGAAGAACATCACGAACATCTCCGAGTAGTATTGCAGACCCTTCGAGAACATCAGCTGTACGCTAAGTTTAGTAAATGTGACTTCTTCAAATCAGAAATTCAATTTCTAGGTCAGGTAATTACAAAGGATGGAATTGCAGTGGATCCGGAAAAGATAAAAGTGATAATGGAATGGCCGGTTCCAAAAGATGTAGCAGATGTCCGATCGTTCATGGGGTTAGCTGGGTATTACTGGAGATTCGTAAAAGCTTTCTCTAAGGTAGCATTTCCCATCACTTCCCTGCAGAAGAAGGGAAAACTGTTTCATTGGACCCCAAATTGCCAGCAAAGTTTTGAACAATTGAAACACCTGCTCACCACAGCACCTATTCTGAGTATAGCAAATCCTAATAAGGATTATGTAGTATGTACAGATGCTAGCAAAGAAGGATTGGGAGGGGTCTTAATGCAAGAAGGCAGAGTGCTTGCTTATGAGTCTCGAAAATTAAAAGAACATGAGCAAAAATATTCTGCTTATGACTTAGAGTTGGCTGCCGTTATTCATGCCTTGAAGATGTGGCGGCACTATCTCATGGGCCGGAAGTTTTTGCTGCATACCGACCATCACAGTTTGACTAACTATTTCAGCCAACCTACCTTAAATGCTAGGCAAGCAAGGTGGGTGGACTTCCTAGGTAGCTTTGATTTTGACATAAAGCATTTGCAAGGGAAGGAAAATAAGGTAGCTAATGCCTTGAGCCGGAAAATACACAATTTGTATGAAGTTTCTTTTAGTGGATGGGAAAGTCCCTTCCTAGAAATGATAAAGGAAATTGCAGATCAGGATACCGAATATCAGCAATTGAAATTGCAGATACAACAATCTGCTAAAAGAGACAGCCAACAAGAATATGAATTAGATGATGCCGAAAGGATTTACTTCAAGAAAAGATTGTATGTGCCTAACCAAAGCAGAATTAGAAAACTGATTATGGATGAATTTCATACCAGCCATTACGCAGGTCATCCGGGTTATCAAAAGATGATAACAGCAATCCGGAAGGAATACTTCTGGCCTGGAATGAAGAAAAGCATTGTTGAATACCTGGCACGGTGCTTAGAATGTCAGCAGATTAAAGCAGAACATCAGCACCCAGTAGGATTGCTACAACCATTGCCAGTTCCGGAATGGAAATGGGAAATCATCTCCATGGACTTTATTACAGGATTACCCAGAACTAAAAGAAATAATGATTCCATTTTTGTGGTAGTGGACAAACTAAGTAAGGCTGCACACTTTATACCTGTGCAATCTACATGTAGAGCTGCGCAGATCGCCCACATATTTATGCAGAATGTATTCAAGTTACATGGACTTCCGAAAACAATAATTTCCGATCGTGATGTGAAATTCACCTCAGCGTTTTGGAAAACACTGTTTATGGAATTAGGAACTCAACTCAATTTCAGCACAACATACCATCCACAGACTGATGGGCAGACGGAACGAGTGAATCAAATGGTGGAAGATATGCTAAGAGCTTATGTCATGCAACAACCCACCAGATGGGAAGATTACTTACATCTTGTAGAGTTCGCGTACAACAACGGTTACCATACTTCAACACAAATGAGTCCATTTGGAGTTTTGTACGGTCGAAAGTGTCGTACACCCGCTAGTTGGGGAGGACCAGAGGATAAATTGAGTCTAGGTCCTGAAATGCTGAAGGAAATGGAAGATACGGTAAAAAGGGTACATGTTAATTTGAAAGCTGCCCAAGATAGACAAAAGAATTTTGCTGATCAAAAGAGAAGGTTCAAAGAGTTTCAGGTTGGGGACCACGTGTACATTCGAAATCAGGCCAAAAGAAGTACCTTGCAGTGGAGTGGATGCGCTAAATTGGCACCCCGATATTATGGACCCTTTCAAATTTTAGCAAGGGTCAGACCAGTAGCTTACCAACTGGCCCTGCCAAGTCACATCCGAGTCCATAACGTGTTTCATGTTTCTGTTCTAAAGAAATATGTGTATGACCCTAAGCATGTAATCCGATGGCAAGAGATCCAGGTGGGTGATTGTTACGATAAATTCAGAAAAATATATATATGAAAAGGAAACTAATTCAAAGAATTGTGTGTTGCAGGTCAAACCGGAAGGAGAGGTTCTGGTCGAACCGCTGAGCATTCTCGACCGGAGAGAAGTTCAGCTGCGGAAACGAGTTATTACCCAAGTTAAGGTGCAATGGCGACATTTTGGGCCTGACGAGGCCACTTGGGAAGATGAGGAATTGATGAAAAGGACCTATCCCGATCTGTTCGGATCTGTGAGACACCGAGACGGTGTCCAATCTCAGGGGGAGGAGATGTAATGACCAGACATTTTACATGAATAAATTGTTATTTACCTTGTGGGTGAATGAAAATAACAGAAATTATTATTTTCTTGAAAATGATGATAATATTTATTGTGCAAATGGTATAATATGAACTGCATAATATATGCGTATACACAGTAACTTTATGTGAAAAGTTATTTACTCTTCCTGCTTAAAGATAAAGGAAAAACAGTTGCCAGCATATGAGGGGAAACCCTAACTGTTCTCTCTTTCCCATAGAAAATGGGAAAGAAGAAAAGACCCGGGTTGTTGAACGAACAAACGGGGAGAGAAAGGCAAAAGGCACTGGAGCAGAGGAAGAGGGTGCTACGTCTGGTGAGGACCAGATAGCACAGACACATTTGTGTCTCATATTACTGAGGCTGTGGCCGGCAAAGGAGCTTGGGGGAGAGACTCAGTTTGGAAGACTGGTCTCGTGGTTGGGAGGATATCAAGCATTCAATCATCGTCTACATGCTGCAGAAGTGCAGAAGATAAAGGCAACGATACATAGGTAAGTATGTGTAGTTTCATTAATTAGAGACTAATTATTACCCTGTATTCCTAAGAATCTGAATTGTAGTTGCTGTGGGTGTGACTCTTGGGCTATAAATCAGAACCTGGGTATTGCTGAAAGCAATACCGGTAATGATTAACGCCCTGTCGTATATATATATATGTCATGTATTAAGTAAGAGAAGAAACAGAAAGTGATAATTGGAAAGGTATCCTGTACTTACTTCCGAATAAGTAAAGTGGTGCAAATAAAGAGACAGTAAATACTAGATGCCAAAAATAAATAGAATAGCTGAACTACCATTAACAGATATGGAAACAGGCATAATTATACTAATGCCTAAGCTAGATAACAGCATCTGAAACAACCATCTAATTTTAATGCGGAACTCTATGAGCAGTGATTCACACATTGTCCATAATTCAGTTACAAGTATTGAAAAGTGAACCAAAACAAATACAGATATACTCGAAGTGAGACCTCATTACGGAAGGTAACAGTCAAGAGGATAAATACATGTCTGTCCTGTAAACATATGTCTTTCCAGATAAATAGAAGTACAAACCCTCGCCAGAATCATAGCTTTTATAAGGGTTACCAGAAAAGAAAACGAGTTACTGTAAAGGACTCACCATAAAAAGATTGTAAATATAACTGTCAATTATCATAACGATGGAAACGTCGGGTTGGCCGCAACCACAGGTGTGAACCACCTGGAGGTATGGCGCCCCGCATGCTATCAAATAAGGGTTGATATAACCCGAAGGTCATACCATCCGCACGGCGGATACATTCATTTAACTCTAAGGTAAAGAGACAAATAATGAAGAATCGAAATGAACATTTAACAGGCTAATCTACAGTTAACAAGGAGGAGTAGTAATACGCCGATAATGGAGCCGTTACTGGACCATAACAGGCCTCCTCCTAAACCATACATAAATATATCAGAGGCATTAAAATCAGTCCGTCATTCGGGTTAGTCTTTCGCCAACAAATATATATAAACCCATCAATCTGTATATCATTTAACACGATAAATGGTGAACCCAGAAAGAGCAGGGTCGTAAACCAACCCTCAGACCATTTCATTAAAAGACACTGCAACAAATATATATAAACCCATCAATCTGTATATCATTTAACACGATAAATGGCGAACCCAGGAAGAGTAGGGTCGTAAACCAAACCCTCAGACCATTTCATTAAAAGAAACTGAAATAAATAACAGTATGTAATATGTGAAGTTTCGATGGCTCGTAGGGAGCGGCGCCGCGCGCTAACAGCAAATAAACACAATTAAAACAGTGAAGAAAAACAATATGGATTGCAACATGCAAGGCCTGTTCGACAGATGGAACCACCCAAAAACCTGATGCAATAACCGGCCATGATGCCGAGCCCACTACAATATGTTCACACTGAACATGTGAACAATTACAATTTTTAGATCTGAGCTATCGGATAGACCATAACCAGACACAAACCCTATGGACAAATTACTCATTCGACGACCTGGGTTTCAACCCCAAAAACCACAATAAACAAGGAATGAAAGGAAACTCTGTCGAAGTGAGGCCATGGCGCCAAGTCATGATGGAATGGACCAAACCTTGGTAGAGAAGAGAAAAATGAGTCGAACTCCAAGAGTAAATTAACCAATGTAAACCTACAGGGTAGCGCACTTACCAGGTTAAAGGTTTGAAGGCCGAGACCCTGAACAACCTTGCATCCACGTCCTCTTCGCTCTGCTACCCTGTTCCATCAATAATAACCAAAGTAGTTAGCATACCCCTATAAAATACAGTGAACAGAATGAACAATACAGTACTGAAACAAAGGAAAGGGCGCATTACCTGTTGCAAATGGAGATAAGGCGAAGAACAGTGAGGGTTTCACCACCCAACAGGCCGTCGCCGAATACATTCGAGATATCAGTAATCTAAACCGGGAATACCACGACAGTGGCACTCGACCATGGCAGTAACACCAGAGCAAAGGCTACCTCCGTGGAGCTGGTGTAACAATGCAAATGAACGGAGCAAAGTGAATGAACCCTATGTATTACCCCGCCAAGACACGTCCAACCTCCACCGTCCGATCACTGGTAGTGATCCTGACCACCGATTTCAATGAAGATCCCGAGAAGAGGGTGGCAGGACTGTAGCATTAAAGTCCCAGCTACCAAAACCAAAGCTCAGCGCAGCGGATCGATGGAGTGAATCAGAGATGCCAGGTGTCACGAGCAAGGCGTCTCAACCTGCCGCCAATGTATTGACTTGTGCCATATAAAGTTACCAAGGACAATCAACGTCCTTTTTAATAGTCAGAGATATATATATATATATATGACGGATCAATGCATTTATAAATCATATCCGATATTAATTAAGTCAAACGCCATGATGGCGTTAATATATAGTTGTGTAGGTAGGGTAAATAATATTTTTTTTTTTAATGTATTGTTTAG